>CATIWR010558596.1:0-12232 GCA_949677035.1 Omphalea diandra | reverse complement strand
ATATATATATATATATATATATATATATATATATATATATATATATATATATATATAAATATATATATATATATATATATATATATATATATATATATATATATATATATATGGTAATTTAAACCCAAATTTTTACGTATCAATATGATTCTAATTAAAATTTTAAAAATTATCAAAATAGGTTAGCTATCACTGCTCGCGCTAAAGTTTGTTTTTACCCAAATTTTTTTGGCAGTGAAAAAGGTTGTAAGTAATCTATATGTCTTAGATCGTTCTAGTTTTCTATCTTTCAACTTAGCTATTCATAACACGTCTGTTTTTGCTCATTCAGTTCGAGTAGTTATAGCTGATCATTCCTTAGTATGTAATAAAGGTAGTGATATTTTTTACCAAATAAAGAACTACTTTGCAATACAGATTTGTGGAACATTAGACTTGGACATGTCTCTAAACTAGCTTTACAATATTTGGCACCTCAATTACAAAATTATGATTCTACCTTATTACAATTACCCTATGATATCTGTTCAAAATCCAAGCAACAAAGATTATCGTTTCCACTTAGCCAAAATATGTCTATTAAACCTTTTAATTTGATTTATATTAATCTGTGCGGACCTTACAAAACACCAACATTGTTAGGATCTAATTACTTCCTTACCATAGTGGATGACCATAAGAAAGCTACTTAGACCTTTTTATTACAACACAGACATCAAGTACTCGACACTTTTGTGCAATTCCATTTCTATGGTAAGAACACAGTTCCAAATTGATGTTAAAACCATTAGAAGTGATAATGGAATAGAGTTCATCAATGCAGAATATAAAAATTTATTCTTTAAAAAACGATTGTTCATAAAAAAAAAAAAAAAAATCATGTAAAGAATGGTGGAGAAAATGCACAAACAATTTTGTAGATAACTAGAGCAGTAATGTTGCCAAAAAAATTTTAGGGAAAGTCTATTTTAGCTGCTACTCATACATTAAATAGACTTTCTAGTTCACTTTTATCCTGGAACACTCCTTATGAACTATTATATCAAAAGCCTACAGATTATTCATACTTGAAGAATTTTAGTTGTCTGTGTTATATGACAAATACTCCTTCCCATAAAGATAAGCTTGCTTTTAGGTCTTTCAAGTGCATATTCATTAGGTATATCCTAGGACAAAAAGCTTATAAACTCTATGATTTACATTCTCATAAATTTTTTTTGAGAGATGTTTTTTATGAGAATTCTTTCCTTTTGTCAATTTTTCATCTCAATTTTCTAATCCTTTCAAATCACATTTTTGTTTACCTATTTCTGTCCTTATCCTATATGATAATACTGATTTTCATTCAATTCATTCTTTAAATTCTTCTTTTGATTCTGTTCCTTTTCAATCTCTTCTTCAATTCTCAACATTTACTTGTTACTTCATTAACTAACTTACCTGTAGAACCTAGCACTATTCAGTCATCACAACCTGTTTTAAGACATATTAGTAGACTTAGAACTAAGTCCCAATGGTTACAAGATTTTGTGTCTCAAGTGAATTTTATCACAGATTATTCGTCAACTGATTCTTTTACCTTTATGAATACAGTTCAAGGTTTTATCACAGGTAATTTTCCTTTGCCTACTTCTTTTCAATTTCATTCACAATACTTGGCTTTTCTAGCTAATATTTCCATCACCAAAGAGCCTCGAAACTACACTCAAGCTAAACATGATCCACATTGGGTGCAAACTATCCTGCATGACCTATATGCTCTTGAAAATAATAACACATGAGAGTTAACCTCATTGCCTATTGACAAGCATGCCATTGGTTATAAGTGGGTGTACAAGATTGAAATGAAGCCAAAAGGAAGTATGGATAGATATAAAGCCTGATTGGTAGTAAAAGGCTACAATCAAGTAGCAAGCTTAAACTACATAGAAAGTTTCTCACCTGCAGCTAAGCTAGTGACAGTAAGGCTACTTATTGCTGTAGCAACTGCTAAACAATGGTCCATTCACCAATTGGACATTAATAATGCTTTACTCCATGGATTCCTAAATGAGGATGTTTATGTGCAAGTATCAGAAGGGCAGAACAAGGCTAAACTAAACAATTTTACAAGCTAAAAAGGTCTCTTTATGGTCTAAAACATGCTTCTAGATAATGGAATCTTGAATTCAGTTCCAAGTTATAACAATTCGATTTTACCATGCCTAGTAATGATCATTGTTTATTTGTTAAAATGTCATCTACTGGTGTGTTCTTCTTTCTAGTTTATGTAGATGACGTTTTACTAACTGGGACAAATGAGGAAGATATTCAAGCTGTCAAAGATTTTCTTCACGAAGAATTCACCATAAAGGATCTTAGTTATGTCAAAAATTTCATTGGATTGGAGATTGCTAGATTAGAGGAAGGTACATATATCAACCAACAAAAATATATTCTTAATATATTACAGCCTTAGGTGCTAATTTTGTCTCTTCCCTGTTACCTTAAGGATTGAATCTTGCAAATACTCCAACTCCTCCTTTCTCTCATCCTAATCAATATAGAAGATTATTTGGTCACTTATTATATCTTAATCTTTCTCGACCTGACATCACAAGTATTGTGCAACAACTCAGGCAATTCATGAGTAACCCACTTGAGAGTCATTGGGATGCAGCTATACATGTGATGCGTTATCTAACAGGGTGTCATAGTAAAGGCTTATATTTTCCTGTTAAAAATGATTTTAAGTTGACAACATATGGTGATACTAACTAGGCTTCTTGTCTAATCACTAGGAAATCTGTTTGTGGATATTGTGTCTTTCTTGGCTCTTTTTTAATTTCCTAGAAAGCTAAGAAACAAATACTGTGTCTCCCTTCTCCGTTGAAGTTGAGTACCAAAGCATGGCAAGCACTATCTGTGAACTTCAATGGATTTCCTATTTGCTTAACGTTCTTTATATGCCCTTATCCTTACCAATTCCTTTATGGTGTGATAATAAAGTAGACATTCACATTATTGCTAATCCAGTGTTTCATGAGCACATGAAACATCAGGAAATTAGTTGTCATTTTGTTCGTGACAAATTCAAAGAAGGTTTTCATTCAGCCACACCATATTCTAGGAGCTTCACAACTTCTTGACGTTTTCACTAAGACTCTTTTTACTCCTTTTATCAATCATTTATAGTCCAAGATGAGCTTGATTGATGTTCATCAAGCTTCATCTTGAGGGAGTTGTTAATATTGTCATGTGTAAATTATGTCTGTTACTTTTAAGTAAGCTGGCAAGGCTAATTATTTGATACTAATAGATTTCGTTGTAGTAATAGATTAGATTATGAGGTTGCAAAATAAAGCTTGGTAGTTACTACACACATACGCAGATGTTTAATAATTGAGAAATATAATAAGAAGATATAATTCTCCATTTTAATTTCTTCTATAATTTCTCTGTTTGTCCCTATTTTTTGTTTCTGCAATTGACAAGGTAGCTCAAGCTGACATAGCTGAGTTTATTCAAAAACTGATTGGAATTTATGGTCGCTACTTTGAAAGGAAGAAAAACTAGGGTAACACGATAGATTAAAGAAATTCTATCAAAAGATAAATGACCAAGTTGTTGGTTCCATAAAATAATGCTCGTATCATGGGTAGAATATGCCAAAACCATAATGATATTGAGTGCCCAAAAATAATAAAAGACCATCTTTAAGTTCACCCATGCCAATCAGCTTCCTCGTGGCTAGGTCCTATAATGTGTAAAAAGAAAGAAAAAAATGAGCAACACAGTTTAGGACTTTGGTTAATTTGCTTATTGAAATACGATTACAAGAAAAGAAGGTATGTAAGGAGAACATGATTTAATTTGATATCTGAATTATTGGTCACGTTCCTCTATGATTTAATTGGAACAAAAGAACCATTTGGAATTTTAACTGGAGAGCTAAGAATAAGTGGCATTTCATCATGCAAGATTCTTTTTTGGCAAGTTATATGATCAGCAACACCTTAGTTAATAATCCATTCAGTATAATCATTGGATAAAGAAATTGCCTTACTAGTAAAGTTAGTTATTGGGTTGGTGTTCAGTTCTTTACAAGATTCAACAAATATACGAGTTTTGTGTACCCTTGATCGATGATCCAATAGATTGCCTTGTTGTATCCATGTTTTAGTTTGATTCGCTGCCTTTCCCTATGAACTCTTGAATTTATTCTTTTCCCACCAATCTAGATAACCATGTAATTCTATGTATTTATCCTCTGTGTACTTAGTTTTCCTGTAGTGATTGCAGTACAATTTTGAATTGTCACAATTAGTAGTGGTGGTCTGAGAATCGATAAGTCTTGGGTTACCTTTAAATATAGTAAAAGCAGCAGCCTCATCTATAACTGTGCCTCTTAATATTGCAATCTATTGTTGTTTTTCTTCCTATGAAACAAGTGCCTATGATCATGCTAAGTAGATAGAGGATCAACATTCTGAATTTGAGAATGTACCATTGTATTTCTCATTGAATCCTATTAAGAATTGATGGACCTTTTCGTTTGCTTTCTCAATGGTGATTACCTTCGTTGTTCCACAGGTGCATGGTGGAATTTGAGAATAAGTGTTGTATTCATCCCAAAGCCCCTTTGACTTTGTGTAATACAGGGCCACTGACATATCCTTCTGCTGCGTGTTTATTGTTTCTGTCTTCAATTGATGTACACAAGTAGCATTCCCTTGTGAAAGACATTCTTCCAAATCAATTCATATCTCTCTTGCAGCATCAAAATATGCGACTATCATAAAGAGATGAGTGAAGAGAATTGAACATCCATTAGAAAACAACAAAATTGCTCTTAACCTAGGCTGCAACATGAGATGAATCTGATTCCGGATGCGATAGAGTTCCATCAACAAAGTCAAATTTATTCTTGGCCAGCAATGCATTGGTCATGGCTCTTCACCACGTTGGATAATTATCTTCTTTGAGAAGACAAGAAATCATGATGATTCATGCGTTATTAAAAGAATGTAATGTGTATGGAGATGATGAATCATACATGTTTAGGGTGGGATTTATGGTGGTTGATGGGGTCTTTTCAGGTGTAGGGTTGTAACTGATTTCTTCAGCTATGGTGGACAAAAAAATATATTGCCTAGATAACCTGCTTTGATACCATAATAATGTTGTATCAATTATATTTATTTTCATTAATGGAAAAGAGCTTATATATATAGGGATATACAGGCAAAATTAATCCCAATAATTAAGGGATGTATAAAACAAGTAAAAGAAAAAGGATAAATACAACAAGAAATATAGTAATCTTCCTTAGTTTTCAATAATATTTATTACTATCCTTCATATTAATGGTTCAAAAACAATTAAGATAACACAATTTTTCTATTTATTTATTTTAAGATACAATTAATTTGTCAAAACTAAGAAAATCTTAACTTCGATTATAATAAGGATTCAAGGAAATTCTTTTTAATTTAGATCATGACTCCTTTGAAAAATCTAAATTAACTAAACTAATATGAAATAAAAAAAAATGAAAAAGATAAACTTAATGTAGCTCATTTATTTATGCAATTATAATATTTATATTTGTATAATTATTTTATGTAGTCATTTATTTATATAAAAATTCATAGTAGAAAAAAAATCACATGCAAGAGCACATGTAAGAAAAACTAATATATATATATGTGTGTGTGTGGTGTATGTGCGTGCGCACGCGCGAGTGCATGCATGTGTACGCTCACACATGCGTGTATCTCATTATAATATTTAATAGAATAATATTTTCATATAAATGATGAATAGTAGATATGATTTTTAAAAATTAATTGAAGTTTATATGTTTTAATATTAGTAAATGTAAAAGCTTATACAATGTAACTGAAATTTACCCATACAAATTTAATTATTTTTAGGTGTTAATTGTTATATATTTGGTGGATAATTTTTAGAAGCTAATTTTGATCATTTTATAAAATTGACCTTCTTTTTTCTTTTTTTATCATTTATTTTTCTAATAAAATTTAAATTTACTCATTTTTTAAGTTTATTCAGATTTATTCTTTAGATATAGAGGTTTTATGTATGTTTTATTTTCTTTTCTTAAATAAATTATCATAGATCTAACTGCATTTATATATCAAGATATATCTTTTGTTTCTATATCTTCATGGATGCATAGTTAATATTTGAATGTATTTTTATTTTATTTTTATTATCATTTTTTAGAATTATATGTTATTTCTTCATAAAAATTTATTCTTTCTTTATGAAAATTTTATTTTTTATTAAATTCCTAAATTTTTTATATTCACTTTTAATAGTGAATTTTAATTATTAGTAATATTTAAGTTATCAAATTCATTTAAAGACTATAAAAGTCAATTTATTGTTCTAGTAATCATTGAACTGAGCATACTTCTCATTAAATTGCAATTTCAAGTGTTTAGTTATTCTGGTTAGATATGTTCACTATTTTTATGTTTTTATATTTCTTGATATATCATTGATATCATTATATCTATAGATCAAGTTATACAATTGATTAATTTTATAAATGAAATTCATTTTTTCTATATATATATTTGGCCTTGTAACAAAGGGGATATCATTCAATTAAATAATTTTATTCAAATCTTCTAAAATAGATCATTATATCCAAACTTTTATACATTAATTATAATTATATTCATCAGCGAAAGTTATATATAAAAAATTTTTCTTCATTTTTTGTTTTAAATAAAAAATTAATTTTATGATTTTTTTTAAAGAAAAGGTGAGTAAAATGATAGTAGAGTAGAACGGAGTAAAATGATATTTTTTTTATAACACTACTTAAATACACTTTTTTTTTTTTTTTGCTTCAATTTTAACTTGTAATAACAATTACAGTTAATGTTTAAAAATTTGGACATAATTGCTTGTTTTTAAAGGTTTAAATCAAATTACAAATTTGTGATAGGATATAAATTTATTTAAACATTGGGCCAATATATCTTTTGTTAAATTTTATGGTTCCTAATAGTTCTGAAAATTGTAACTTTGTTTTTATTACATTTATTTGTAGTTTATTTTCTAATCAAATTTATTTAAACGAAAATATTGTATTAATGGTAACACTTTAGACCATTATATCCTAGATCATTGTTCCCATTTCTTTGAGATGGAGCTGAAAAATATTTCTCTATCTTGTGTTTGGAAAATTATGCAGGGAGAAAAAAAAATAAAGAGAAAAAAATTGATGTGTATTATTAATTCTAATCTCAGAATTAATTTTGAACAATTGTTTGATATTTGTCAAATAATTATGCATAACATTGCCAAGTGTAATTGCTTTATATTATGTTATAAAAAAAACTACTATATTAAAAAATTCTAAATAAAAAATTAAAAAATTAATTCTCATGTAAAAAGACTTTTTAAAAAAAATTAAAAAATTAAACAGTAAATATTCTAAAAAAAATTTAAACCAAAAATTTGAAAAATCTAAAAGGTAAAAATTTTAAACTATATTCATTTGTTAAAAAACTCTTGCATGTCTCTGCTTGGCAAATTTAAACAGCACTATATTTTGTATATTGTTATGAAATCTGTAACTGCTACGCCTTACACGTTCTTTTGAATTTTCTAATTAACTTCTGGATAACTGTTGCTGCAAAAAAACACGTTTTACAGAATTGTTGTTTTGCTTTTTGACTTTACCAATTTCAACTTATTGTCTATATGGAAGATATTTTTTTTAAAAAAATATTTTCAGAAAAATGTATTTTAATATTTAAAATATATTATAAAATATTAATTTTATTTTAATTTATAAGATGATAATAAAATTTAGATAAAAATTTAAATATTTATATTTTTCATTATTTAATATAAAAATATATTAAAAATACAAATTATTATAGATTTTATTGATTGTCATCGACTACCACCGGTCAATGGCATCCATAATAGATATCGACAATCAAAATGACTGGTGAGAATAAATATATGTGTTGATATTGCATATTTATTTTAATTTTTTTTTTTGAAAAAATTTAATAAAACAAACTGAGACAAATCTGGTAAATTTTTAAAATTTAGGCAGCTCAAATTCAGCTTGATTGGGTTTGGTATAACTATGTTGCACAATATCGAATGTATAAATCAATAGATAATACTTTATTATAATCAATAGATAATACTTTATTATAATTATCTCATATATGTAAATATAATTTGTAATTATTTATTAATTTTATTTTTAATTATGAAATACTTAATATTATTTATTTGATTGATTATAAAAAATTACTTCACTCAAATTTAATAAACTTTCTTTTAAAATTGTGCTACTTAAAATTGAAAATGTGAATCAATAAATAATCATTTATCATAAATATCTTTCTACATAATTATAAATTTTCAAAAATTTATATTTATATTTTATTTACTTAATAATAATTTTAATAATCATTTAATTATTTATTTATTTAATAAAATTAAATATTAAATTTATTTAAAATTTACTATTATAATCATCTAGTACAACGTGCAGATTTAAGACTAGTAAATTTTATTTTCCTTTCTTTGTTTTTTCTCCTCATATTTGGATACAAAAATAAGGGAAAAAATAAGTTTTATTTTCTCTCCTTATGTTTGGATATAAAAGGGAGGAAAGAAAATTATTATCTCAAATATTTTTTATTTTACCCTTTATTTAAGAAAATAAATAATATCTACTTAATAAATTAAATTAGAGAAAATAAAAAAAATTAAACGAGAAAAAAAATATATCAATATTAAACATAACAAAATCACTACTTTCAAAGTTATAATTGTCCAATTTTCCACATTAACTAAATATCAATACATATAATTCTAATAAATATTATCATACATTTATATTAATAAATACCAATTCAAGCAATAATTCACTAATACTTCTTAATTTTTTTTATGGGTAGAATTATCAATTTATAAAAATTACCTCCAATCTCTCGTATTTTTTCTTCATTTTAGAGAGAAAATAATGAAGGTAAAATACAATTTATTTTTATTCTCCCTCATATTGTCCTCCATTTCCTAAGCTAAAGAAAATTTCATTCTTCCTTTAGGTTTCTCTCTTATTTTTTCTTCTTCCTTATTTTTCTCTTTTTCAAACACTGGATTGGTAAATTAAAACTTAAGGAGAAATTAAATTTCTTTGCACTATATAAAAAAGAAGATTAAATTATTATAGTTTAATAAATTACCTGTTTTTCAGGCTTCTGAAAATTTATCGTCTGCTTGTAACCTTCTTCTTCTTATTTTTGAAAAAAAAAACAACAATTAAAAAAATTAAGCTTAATTCAATGAAAATGTGTTGCTAATTTAAAAATTCTTAATAATTGATCCACCAAACAACTATGGGGTCTACATATTATCAAATGCGATGCAACCCAACGTGTAAAATGAACCGACACAATCTGTCGGTGAGGGGACCAAATTGAGGAACTCATCTAACTTGGAAGCTGCTGTGGGTTCTGTGATCAATGCTTTTAATAAGTTAAAAAAAAAAAATTTTGAAAAATCTTAACCTAACTTATAAAATAAGCTAAAATATTCTTCTAATAGAAAAAAAAAAAAAAATCGACCTTTTTTCTCATTATAGCTTTTTTGTCACTACTACTCAATCTCTTTAATTTAGCGATTACAGTTTTTATGTATTATATTGAGAACTTTTTTAATGTATTAGAAAAGAAATTATTTATCAAATTTAGTATTAGAGTTGCCAGTTTTGTTATTTGATCTAAAAGTTCGTTGGAGGAAAAATGGTTTGAATTGGACTTAATTTAGAAGAAAATGTAAAATGAATTGAATTTAAAATAATTTAAAAATTTTGGATCATATTTAATTTATAGATCAATTTGAAATGATCCGATCTTAATTCAAATTAAATTAATTTGTTTTAAAATTATTCAAAATATTTAAATTTTATTTAAAAATAAAATTATGAGTAATCAAATTTAATTTAAATTTCATTTATATTTTAATTCGATTCACTAGCAACGTAAAATGACCTAATTTAAATTTACTTAAAAAATATAATCTTAAAAATAATCTCCTTCGAACATTCTCAACCCTACCCGACACAACTGTTTGCCACATCTATAATAGTGTAAGCTTAAAATCAAACAAGGCATCTAAAAAAAATTAAAAGAAAATATCTAAATCGAAATTATGATATTCATAGAAGAATAATATGTCCTTCGGGCACTAGCCCTAAGATTATAAATTAATCACTGAAGTTAAAGAAAATTCACTTATCATTTATTTTCTTAATAAATGAGTTTTGTCTAGTATAAATTTTTAAAAAAATTTTTGAAGTAGATTTATTTAATAAATTTATAAAAAGAAATTACCTTTTTTAATAAAATTTCAGCGATATTAGACTTTAAAGAAAATATGACCAAAAAAAAAAAAAAAAACAAAGACTGCTTTTACTGTTTCAGCCGACACACATATTATATACATTATTTAGTATTTATCATTATAGAGGAATATCTTCCAATCCAACCCATTCAGAAGGATCCTGATATTCTATGCCCATTGAAAGTAACATATGCTGGTCTTTGTAAAACACCTACAAAGAATCCATGGACATGGCCCCTTGGTAAGTACAATAATGTGTATATATATATTCATGAGATTATACTAATAATGAGATTCAAATCTGACTACTTTTAAATAATTTCATTTATTACTAAATTAAAATGAGACTATATTAATAAAATTCAATCCGACTACTTTTAGATAATCTCATTTATTATTAAACTAAAACACTGTTAATAAGTACAACAATATTACTTCTTATGACGAAAAGAAGATAAATATCTCTTCAATTCATGAAATTGATTGATGCTTATGTAATTCCTACTTTTGCCATGAATTTACTCAACTGATGAAATTTTACCTTCCTCTAATTTTTACCCTTCAAGGAGCGTTATAATTTTTTAAACCATATTTAGTATGCAATTTTATAATTTGAACTTTTACATGAAGGGATTGACATGAAAAAAAAATTCATTTGATATGATTGTCTACGTTACCTGTTTCATAAAATAAGTTTTTTCTTTAAAATATTACAATTCCAATTCTAATTTTTTAGAAATTTGTCTATGAAAAGTTTGCAAATGGAATGTTCAAAGAAAGATTTTCATTGGTTAACCAAGAGGCTGTTCGGTGTTAATTTTGTATTGAGTTTTTATTTTTTATTTTTTAAATGAAAAAATATTTTTTTGAACAAAAAATTGCCAAACAATTTTAAACCATTTTTACATTTTCTTTGTCCTTTAAATAATACAATTTTTAAAAATATTTATTTGACAATGATTCTAATTTTTAAAATTTGGTAATAGAAATAGAACATCAAACTAAAAAAACAAACCAAATAAGTGCTAAGTTTGTGAATTCAATTTGTACATTATTATTGAAATTCTGGGCTAAATTGTAGCTTGGAAGACTCAAGTTTATAACATTAATTCATTTTATGAAAGTAGCATGAAAAAAATTGAAAGTTAGAGCATAGGAAATTACAACTCTTAACTTTGATTTTGTTAAACAAGAAATATATATTAAGAGTAATTGCAAAAACAAAATTATTCTGCCATATTTGATATTAGCACAAACAACTTAAAATCGTCTCATTTAAAAATTTGAATAATAACACTAAGCTACTTTTTTTTTCCCCATTCACGTTATATCATCGGGCTGTGCATTAAAAACTTATTATATATATATATATATAAGTTAAAATTCAGAAAAATAATAATTTCTTTCCATATAGAAAAATGATAAGCAAAATGAGGGATTTATGATTGAAATGTCTAGAACTTTATCACAAGTAAACTGGTTTTTATGTTATGTAATTTTAAAATCTAATTATAAAATCTAATACTGAAATTTGATATGATATCATAGCTCAAATTTTGGTACTTGTTTGCAAACCAAAAGGACAGATGAGATTATCCCAATCCGCAAATTATACGGTGGACTCCAGATCACCAATCAGGTATAAAACGTAAAATTGTTTTTGTATTTTTGTTGTTTATCCCTTTAGGTGAGCTAATTTTTTTTTTTTTTAATAATGAGATTTTTATTTCTACAAAAATCAATTTAGATATATATAATTTTTATTTCACTAATGAATATTTATTTTATGTTATATTTAATATCAAAATATAAATTAAAATTGTAAAAAAGTAATATAATA
>CATIWR010558577.1:0-19692 GCA_949677035.1 Omphalea diandra | reverse complement strand
TCAACTTCTTTATTTCTTCTAGAGGGAATGATTCAATTCTGCAAAAATAACACTTATTTGAAACATTAGTGATGATCAATCTACTTTGTCAAGATCAAAAGAGGTTTTAATCATAGGATTGAGTATCCTAGACCAACAGTTACTTTCCTCTTTTTTTATTTATCTTTTATTTTTAATTTTAAAGTTCTAGTTTACTAATAATTCAAATATATATTAAAATCAACCATTGACATGGATGTTCAAAATATTATTATTATATGGCTTGATCTTGAACAATCTCAGGTAACTAGAGTTATGAAGTTATATACAATATATGCTCTTAGTGATTAGGCTTTGTAGTTTAAATCTTGCCTCTTTGATACATATCATTCAATATTTCAACCCATGTGGCATTAACAAATGTGTTGGTTTGCTAGAATTTGGCTTGAATGCACCTCAACATTGTAGAACTCATAGAATAATAGAAAAGAGAACTACAAAGAGAAATAATAATGTGAGAATTGTGTACTATTAGATGAATCATTAAGTTGCTCTATGTATAGAGCTGTTTATTACATGCATAACTATCTCATTAATTAGCTAACAACAAATTAATAACAAAATAAGTACTTGCTAACAACTCTAAGCTAACAACTCTAACGACCATAACTAATAACTTACATAATTCTACACCTCTCTCAAGTTAGAGCCAAAGATTGCAATCCCAACTTGGGTGATAAAGACTAGTGTTGAATAGACCCAAGAGGCTTCATAAAGAGATCTGCAAGCTAATGAGTTAAAGAAATGTGAACAGAATGAATGAAACGAAGCTTGAATTGTTCTGTTACTAAGTGCCAATCAATATCAAGTTGTTTTATTCTCTCATGAAACATAAGGTTGGAAGCAATGTGAAGGGTTGTTTGGTTATCACAATAAAGTGGTATAGGACGCTGAAGAAGAATCTATAGATCTCGAAGGATATATGAAATCCATTATAACTGATACACAGTGAAAGCCATGCTCCTATATTTAGCCTCTTCAAATGATATTGATTGGGTTTGGCTCAGTGATAGCCTTCAAGGGGGTTTCATATGCATTTCTTCTAAGAAACCATGTAAAAAAGCATTACTGATATCAAGTTGATATAAGGGTCAATGATAAGATGTAACTATTGCAAAGATAATCCTTATAGTAACTTATTTGGCAATTGAAGAAAATCTTTCCTTATTATCAATCCCTTTAATTGGATTATAGTCATTAGCTAACAATCAGACTTTAAACCCATCAACTTCACCAAAAGGCTTATACTTAACCTTGTAAACCCATATAGAGCCTATAGCCTTCTTACCAGGTGGTAAAGATGTAAAAATCTAAGTACCATTATTTTCTAATACATGCAACTCTTATTGCATGGCAACTACCCAATTAGGATCTTAGGATGCTTAAACATAGATGATAGGTTTAGAGATAGCAGTCACTTGATTGATAAAAGACACGTATGAATAGTCAAAATGAAATGGAGTAGATGAAGTTATACTTAACAGAGTTGTGCCATGAGCAATGAAAGTTGTAGAAGGACTAACAAAATCCTTTAACCCAACAGGCTTAGACCTAGGTTTGGTACTTATCCTAAGAACAGGTACTAAGAAGAAATAGGAAAGGGAATGGAAGGTGAAGAAGAAACATGAAGAGTGGGAGATGAAGGTAAGATTAGGGAATCAGTAAAAAAGAGAGTAGAAAAATTACAGTAGGAGGAATGATAAGAGTTATAGGTTCAAGATGCTCAGGCTCAAAAATAAGCAAGGAAATAGAAGTAATATGCTGAGATTGAGTAAAATGAAAAATGTTTTTTAAAAAATTATGATTAACAAAAATTTTTTGAGTAGTAAGATCGTACACTTTATAACCTTTTTAACTTGAGGCATAACCAAGGAACACACCCCTAATGGTTCTAAAGTCAAATTTATCACCTTGTGGAGATAAATTAGAAGCAAAACAAAGGCAACCAACTATTTTAAAGTGATCTAAAGAAGGGGGTGGAACATTGTATAATAGCTTATGTAGAGTTTTCCAAGATAAAGACTTAAACTGGTAATCTATTGATGAGATAAGTAGCATGTAAAACACACTCAGACTAAAACTTTTTAGGAAGAGAAGATTGAAATTAGAGGGCTTTAGCAATGTTAAAAATATATTTATGTTTTCTCTCAACCATGCCATTTTGTTGAGAAGTGTAAAAACAGATTTATTATGCATAATTCCTTATTATAGGAAGAAATTAAGACAATATTAGTTAAGAAACTTTGTACCATTATCAGTCTAAGAATGTTAATAATGGTGGAGAAATGGTTTTGAATCATGTGATAAAAGGCACATAAAACATAAGAGTTTAAGATTTATAGTGCAAAAGATATGGCCATACAGCTTTGGAATAATCATCTAGTAAGGTTAAGAAATAAGAAGCTCCAATAACAAAGGAATTATGATAGGGACCCCAAGTATCAGCATGCATAAGCTCAAAAATCCTAAAAGGTTTAGAAACACTTAAAGGAAAAGAAGACTCTAGATGTTTAGACATAGGACAAATTTCACACTTAAGATCATCAAAAAATAAACTTTTGCAATAGAAGTGCAAGCTTAAAATTCTCTATAGAAGCATGTCCTAATCTAGAATGCTAATCTATAATTGATGCATGAACTGAGGAAACACACTAAAAATTAGAACATGAATTTGAGATTGAATGGTTCTCTTTATTACAAAACTCATTAGAGAACACAGTATTTACGAAGGATTTCTTATATTGAATCACTTGAAATTGATAGCAAAATCATCAAAACTAGAATTGTTCAATATATACAATCCTTTTATAAGTTGTCCAACTACTACAATGGTCTTAGTCTTCAAGTCCTGAAAAGCACAAGCAAAAAGATAACATGACAACTTAAAATTATTATCTTATGGCACTTTATTGACTGACGTATGATTGAACTTAAAGGCTAGAACATAAAGCACATTTAAAAGTTAAAAGTAGTGATTAAGAGTAATATAACATATATGAGTGACTATAATAATATCCATCAGGTAAATAGATGTATATGGATTTGGGTAAAGGAACAAGACAAGTAAATTACATTTTATGAGGACACATATGATTAGTTGCAGTTGTGTCTATTATTAATGAACCATCATCCATGATCCCAGCACCACAAAATCAAAAGAAAGTAAACTTACCAACAAAATTCATTGCATTAGGATTATATACCATTGGTGGACCTTCACCTTTAAAGAACTTTAACATCTCTTGGTGTAAGGTATTGGTTCAGGTAGCTTCCTAATCTTCAAAATTACTTGGATTATTTATAGGTACTTCTACATTATCAAGTGTTGTATCTTCTTGGTGTTGAAAAGTCACCATAACAGTTGTCCTACTAGGAACTCCCTTAAGTATGGGACCTTTGTACTAGTCTGAGTACTCATAAAGTCTAAAACAATTTGATCTCACATGCCTTTGCTTTTTTATCATAATACTTGGATGGATCTTTGACCTTCTTAAGACCACTAGACCATTATGGATTAAAAGACAAACTCCGAGCCTTGTCATTAGAGACAACACTACTTTGAGATTCCACTCTAAGAGCCATTAAGTAAGCCTTGTTTAATGTGGGTAATGGAACTAACAACAAGATTTGGTTCCTTACTTGATCATAGCTTTCATTTAACTCCATTAGAAATTGCACTAACTAATTTTGACTTATCACATCAATCATATTCTTATCAGCTCTACAAGCACAATTAGGCATTGGATCTATTTGTGCCAATTCATCCCACTACCTCTTTAACTGAGTATAGTATATAGATAAAGACATATTGCCTTAGAAGAACAAGCAAATTTGTCTTTGCAAACGATATATCACAAGGCCATTACATTCCCTAAATCTTTTAGCCAATTCATTCCATAACTTTTTAGCATAATTTTCATATAAAAATGACTTTATAAAATCTTTAGAGATATAGTTTAAAATCCAAGAGGTAACCATGAGATCACACCTTTTCTGTATCTCATACTTATTCGTAGATTCATTTGGCACTTTGATTCTTCCCTCCATAAACCCTTGCATATATTTTTCTCCTAAGGCAATCCTCATTGCCCTACTCTACAATTTGCAGTTATTTCCAACTAGAGGAGCTGAAACAAGGCACATACCAAGACTATCTGAGTTTGGAAATGAGTGTTGATCCTTATTTGATTAATTTTGAGATTGAGAAATAGTTTGTCCAATAACACATTTGTTAACTTCCATTATTCACTAAAGATGGATGAAATACTCTCACAAAAATACTATGATTACTCAATGAAATGAATTTCTTCAATTACATGAAGTCATATAACAAAAAAATTTAAAAAAAATGATAAAAAAAAAAAAGAAAAGGAAGAAGAAAGATAGAATAGTAATGGCAAACTACTACTCTGATACCATGTAGAACTCGTGGAATAATAAAAAAGAAAACTAGAGAGAGAAACAATAACAAAAGAATAATGATTGTATTATTAGATGAATCATTAAGTTGCTCTATCTATAGAGCTTTTTATTACACATGTTAATATCTTATTAATTAGCTACTAACAAACTAATAACATAATAACTACTTGGTAACAACTCTAACCATCATAACTAATAACTTATATAATTCTACAAATGTTTATATGCTTCCGAGCAGAAGAAAGCAAGGAGGAATGAAATTATGTATTTCACCATAAATCAATCTAGAGTCAAGATCTTGAATTTGTGCTTGTTACCCTCTATAGAAACTGATTTTGCTAATAACTTTGTTTTAGAATGTTCATTATTATTGCTACTTTTTTGAGTTGGGTTGCAAATATTAGCTTTTGCAGATGCTTATAAGGTTAGGATTTAAACACAGTTCTACTGTTTGAAGAGCAAGAATGATTTGTAGTGAGAAAAGCTAGGGAAAGGATTATAACATAATGACATAAGCTGAAAAGAACACTAAGATCTTCCAATATGAAAAATGTATATCTATAGTAGAACATAAGTGAATATAGTTATATTTCAAGATTACCCTTATAGTTTGTTTGCCAAGTATATTTGCAATGCTAGTAGAGGAAATGTGTTATTGCAACTGGATGCTCACTAATCTTTCTACCCATTGGGATAAACTTTTTGTCTTCATTTAGCCAATAATCTAATGGCTTACTGGTTATTTCTTAATGTAAATAGTTTAGAGATAAATATTGGGTTGCTCTCACAATTATAAATTATCATATATATTAATGATCATAAAAAAAATGTAACCAATATAATTATATATAATTCCAGTGATTATAAATGTTGTTACTCTTTTTTTGTGATAATAAAATGAAGTCATTAAAATTTATTTGACTACTTAATTAATTTTTGACAATATTAAGTAATACATGACAACATATATAATAGTAGTTATAACAAAAATTATACCTAATCATATCATCGATAATAATAGAATTGTTGTCACAAATTAAACAGTAATCATGATAATTTTTATTGTCATACGTGAAATAGACTTTTAGTTACAGAGTATATATTATAAATCTAGTGACAATAATTGTTGTCACTAAATATTTATTTGGGACAATTTTAAAAAATATTCGAGAATATTGATGGTCACAAAATAGTTAATTTCTTGTATTGTTAGTTTTGATCTGTATTTGTTGTGCTTCAACAAGTACTTCTTATTACCATTAATTAATGCATTCTTCTTTTATGAGATTTAAATGGTTTATTCATTCTTCTTATAATTGATAATTTTTTATGTTACAATCTTTCTTCTTGTGTTGCTGCTTCCCGGGTTACAATCTTTCTTCTTGTGTTGCTGCTTGCCGGGTTTTTTTGGATGGTAGCAATAATAATAATGATGAAGACAAATAAGTACGTAATGATTAATGATTCAACCTCAAGTGCTAATAATGGAAATTTCATGGTAGCTTTGTACCTGACCAGATTATGAGGAAGAAGACGACCTAAATGAAGAAAAAGAATAAGATACAGAATTGCGAAGTAAAGTCTCCATCTTAAAGCAAGAAGAAGAAAATGCCCACAGATAACCTCATTTCTTTTTTCCTCAAACTGCAGATTATGCTTGCAAGAGAAAGGAAGAAAAACACTACCCAATAATGGCAAGCAAGGGAAATTTGGGTAGTGTAGATTAGTTGTACTTGAGCTACGAAGAAGAGACCGTGACTTCACATGTAAGGCCAACAACACCATTTTTGAGATACAAGTCAACCGAAGAGTAAAGTTCCATAGTTAGAGAAGAGAAATCGAGGCTTGCATAATAAGCTAAATTTGTTTTTGGTGCTATGTACTAGGTTCGTGAGTGAGATGGATCTATTTTGGTGGCAGTGGTCTTTGGTGTGAGTGGCAAATTCAGGATCATTATGATTTATTTTGAGATCTGTTGGACGCCTCACAACTTACTTGACGTCCTCCAACTCACTTTGACACTTATGGACCCAATCTAACTCATCGTTGCAAACCGGAAATGAAGTGGAGACATCCTTTTTTTTTTTTTTTTTTTTTTGTTATGTGGCTTACTTTTCCTTTCGTTGCTAAGAGAATGAACTTGCTGCAAATTCATGACAATTGTGATTTGTTTTGAAATCTATTGTCTTTGGTACAGAAATATTAATTTGTTTTATGTATGTGGAGTATTTATTCGTTAATTAAGTTTATAAGTTTAATTTACTTATAAGGCCTACATTGATTGTAAACTTTATCCTCTATTAGTTTAATAGTAATAAGTTATAATATTGAGATATTGTTCTAGATAATTTGAATTTTTTTATATTAGAATCCTTGGGTGTTTGCATTTTGAAGTTCTTAATCTCTTGCTTCTGTTTCATTTAACGGCTGATGCTATAAACAATTAATAATAAAAAATTAAGAAAATGAAAAATCCAATTATCAGTAGTGTATGATGTTATTATGATTTGGTGGTGATTATAGTAGTGGTGATGGGTGACAGGTATAAAAAATGAAAATTAAAATGAAAATTATGAGTAAAATAAAAACTAAGAGTAATGTAAATTTTTCATATTAATTTAATAGAAATTTTAAAGAAAAATATCTTAGTTTAACGAAATCAAAACATAAGAGTATTTTAATATAATATATATAAAAGTGAAAATTTATTTAGTATAATAATGAAAAATACAAAAGGGAGTGTTATTTAACACTTTTCTAGCGCAATGAACTTTAGGCTTAGAGAAAGTAATATATCTTTTCAATAAAAACAAAGAAATAGAGAGGTTTTTATATCTGATCAGAGAATGGACAACTAATTGGTGTTGAATCGAGAAGAGAATGATGATAATGTTTTGGGGATTGACAGTCGGTTTTCCTTTAAGAAGGCTACCCACTAACTCTGCAGGATCATTGTAAATTTCAACATCTTCTACCCTTAATGTTCATCAACCTGTAAAAAAAAATTGTTATATACTTTAGAATCTTTTACCTTTAAACTCAGTCTGCCGATTCATTTGAATGTACTCTTAATCTATTCCTATTTACATAAAACCTAAACTCATTCTCTTTTTTTTAGAACAGTAAATCCTAATAAAAATCTCTCTAAAAGAGGTATTTTATTTTAATTAGGAATTTGATAGACATCCTAAAAATTCAGATAGATCTATTGATGAAATTATTTAATACACTTCACAAAATTTTGTTGGTTTAATTATGGTCATTTTTTTATTTATATAATAAGTTTATTTACATTAAGTCTAGCGAATTTATGAAAATTTATATTTTCACAATTTACAAGTGAATTGGAATATAAAATGACAATAAATAAATATATTTTCTTATCATTGGAATCAACACCTATCTACAATCTTCAAGAATGATGCCAAAAATAGAGAAATTATCAAACTTTTTTTTAAAATCTATTTTGAAGTACCATAATTTACTAAAACTTCAATTTCACAATAAATTATGGGAAAGAAATTATAATTCTTGCAAAGTCATAAGTCCCAACCATACAATATGAAGTCGCTCACCTTCATAACTCCAATTCCATAGAATTGGACCATGTCTCCAGTAAGAGCATGCCCTTTAAGATGTCACTCAAAGTAATCCCAATGCCTGAACTTATAAGTAATCAATGGGGGTCCTGAATAAACATTGATCACTTCCAAAGCAAATCCACGAGGAAAAGCTGAACAGAAAGCATCATGTGATGATTCAAAGGTTTCTTCATCTACTTTGTAGAATTGCAACTCCTCTGGCAAAGTAGTTTTCAATAAAGCACTACAGCTTCCAAACATTAAGGTCTCTTCTCCTGTCAATCCCCCCCTTCCTGTTGTATGGATAGAATATAAACCTATGTATTGTCTCAAAAACACCAATAGAAAGTAGAATGTAATAATTTTATCTCATTCTAGAGCTATGGCTGGATATTAGCGTAATGAGTTAAAATTTTATATGATTAACTTTTGCTCATCGTTTTCTTAATAATATTATCTTCTAACCATAAAAAGATTCCCATTTTATTTCAAACTTAAAATCTTTTCTTATGGAATAACAACTATTATTTTTTTAATATTGAAAGAGGGACATTTTATATTGATAAGTTTTAAATTTTAACATCCATTTCTAGATAATGATATAGTATTTATGGATCAAAATATCAATTATTACTTTTCATAGCATTCGCTTAATCAAACACCATTAGTAAGGACACATGTTCTCAAAATGAAAGGTATTTGCCCTTAAAAAAATTAAATATTTGAGGCTAAAGATGTTACATCGCATAACTGAATATCGAACAACATTCGAAGAATTTACTGGCAGAGAAGAAGCATAACATGCGATCCAAGAATGGCAATTACATTCGCAACGTTCAGACAATGAAGAACGGTTACATAATACACACTTTTTCTGGGTATCTTGAAATAATAAGGAAAAACATAATGAATAGTATTTTTGACATATCTGTGAAGAGTCTAGAAAATACAAGAGTATAAATAATCATCTTCTCTACTTTTTGTTAGAGTTTTATATTATTACTTATTGCTTAAGCATTCTTTCACTCTCCTTAACTATCATTCTTAAGCTCTTAGTTCTCAGGCTCCAAAACTCCATCACTAAATTAAACATGAGAGTGACTGTGGAGGATGTAGTCCCCTAAGTTTATGCGTGTTCATTAGTGTCTAGGTCATTATCCCACTTGAAGATCGAAGGCACCATTAATTGGCATTGTTTGTAGAAACTTTTTTCACCATTCCATTACTTGCCTTCCTTAAAGTTCCTACCGTTACATTTTCTACATTCATATTTCTAATAAAAAGCAAATCTTTACCTTTGATCCAAACTGAGTGATGGCCAGACACATAAGAAATAATCCCATCCCAACTCTCCTAACTCATAGGGAAGAAAATGCATCGTCAGCAGCAGCTCCAACGAACATTGCATGCACCACTATTAATGATGCAGCCACTATTGCAAATGAGGCCTTAGCACAGTTTTAAGAGACCTTGGCCAGAACCATGCAAGTAGCCACATAAAATTTAAATCAGCAAATTGTTAGGGCTCTCAACGTAAATCTGGCTGCTTTTAATGCCCAATAGCCTAGAGAAAATCCTAGAGAACATGATGGAGAGCCACAATCGCAATTGTTTGACCCCGAAGGCTTAAAAACTACATAATAGGTAAATAAGCATGAAGCTGCAACAAAGTCCAGCAAAAAGGTGATCAAGACTACTGTTGATGATGAAGTTGACTCTTGAATCGAATACTCAGAAGCCAAATCAACTTATGTCAAGAGATACCTAGAGGTTTCACCTCTTAGATGGGAAATAATTGAAGAAAATTTCCCTCTTAAATGGAAACTTCCTACACTACAAATGTATAATGGAACAGGGGATCCATGAACTCATCTATCTATCTTCTGAATCACCATGCTACTCAAGGACATTTCATACGCCATCATCTGTAAGGTTTTCCCCACTACACTCACTAAAATAGGATAAAGGTGGTATCTTTAATTGTCTTCTAGTTCTATTCTTCCCTTTAAAGAATTAGAAAATTGCTTTTTTTATCAAGGTTCACCACTAACATTCCTTATAAGAGAAAAACAAGTTCTTTAAGGTCTTACAGTCAAAGGGAAGGTGAAACCTTCTGAGAATATATTGACAAGTTTAATAAAGAAGACATGGAAATCAAAACCATAAACATAGAGACGACATTAGAGGCCATGAGAAGTGGAACCGCATTTGACAGGCTAAAGGACAAGCTTCTTTCGAAGGCCATAGATTCTTACTCTGAGTTGATCTTAATATCCCAAAGATATACTAAGCTAGACAAAGGAAAGAGAGAAGAGAGGAAGAATGCAGAACATTAGAATGAAAAGAGAACTCAAGAAAGAAAATTGGATGGTTTCGTCTGTCGAACACTACAAAGCTACAATCCATCCTCCACCCCTACAGTTTGCCCCATTAAATGACACTCGAGATAACATTCTCCTCTAGATCAAACAAAATGGTATTGACATAAAGAAACCTCCAAGGCTGAACCTTGAAAAGGCAACCAAGAGGGACAAAACTTTATTTTGCAAATTTCATGAAGACCATGGACATGATATTGAACAATGTTGGGATCTTAAGAAAGAATTTGAAAGACTAATACAAGCTAGAGCCCTTCGAAAGTTCGTAAAAGATGACAAAGGAAAATGGCCAAGGGACGAGGAGGCCGAAAGAAGAATAAAAAATTGCCTAAGCAAAAGGATAACTAGTATGATCAACATGATCATGGGAGGTGATCAACCTAACCCCTTCTCAATAAAGCTTCAACATTTGGCTATTTTCGTTATCAATGCCAAAAAGGAGACCATGCCAACTATACGGAGAACACAATTAAAGCCCTCATAATGATGCCTTAGTAGTGGAAGGCATTACAAATGAATATCTTGTCAAGAGACTTTAAGTATATGAGGGTATAGCAGCCAATACACTTACTGAATAAGCGCACAAGGAAATGAAAGGTGTCTTGGTAAACCTCAAAAGAATGGGAAAACCCTTTGTTGGATTAATGGGAAAGTAATTGTGATCCCTAAGAATGATAACTTTAAAATAGTAGAAATGACTAATGAGTGATCTGACTTATCATTGATAGCCAAAACCCTATTCCATATAATAGATAAAGAGTTTTTATATAATGAGGTCCTTGAAAGGTCGTACCTTTTTAAGAAAACAACTATCCATAGCATAAGATGCCTAACCACGAAGATCCATACACTCAAAAGAGTGGTCACCATCAAAGGAAGCTAAAAATCTATAAATAACCATATAACACTTCAATAAAGTAGAGGCACACAAGGACTAAACCAATAGATCCCGAATGAGCAAAACAATCGAAACTAGTTAGTGAGTTGAATGAACTAAAACTTTCAACTAACAAAATAGTTAAATACGATGCAAATATGAATCAATTAGTAACAAAATGATTCACCAAAGCCATTTTAGAGAACGTTGGGACATTCAATTCCAAACCAGAGGAAATTTTAGGGATCCATCCTTCAATAGCTTACCACAATTTGAACATGGATCCCAAGGTGAAGCCTGTAAAATAAAAGAAAAAGAGGTTTGCCCTATAAAGGCAAAAAGCCATGAGAGAGAAAGTATCCAAACTTCAAAACGTAAGTATTATTAGAGAATTAGATGGCCAATGTAGTTATGGTCAGGAAACCTAATGCAAATTGAGGATGTGCGTTAACTTTACAGACCTGAATAAGGCATGACCAAAAGATAACTACTCGTTGTTGAACATTGATTTGTTGTTAGACTCAATTGCTTGTTTTTTCAGGTATAACAATTTGGATGTTATGCAAGGATACCATCAAATACCTATAGATCTAGAAAATGAGGAGAAAACCATTGTCATCACAGATCAAGGAACCTATTGCTACAAAAAATGCCCTTCGAGCTAAAGAACATAGGAGCAACTTGTCAAAGGCTCATGTAATTCATGTTTAGAGACCAAATCGGTAAAACATAAAAGTATAGGTAGATGATATTATTGTTAAAAGAAAAACTGATGAATCCCATATAGATGATCTGTAAGAAGTTTTTACTGTTTTGACAAGTTATGGAACGAAGATAAACTAGTAGAAGTGCACCTTCAGAGTGAAAGTAGGAAAGTTTTTAGGGTTCATGATTTCTAAATGAGGTATTAAAGTGAACTTTGAGAAAATCCAAGCCATCATTGACATGAAACATCTAAGGACCATCCCGAGGTTCAGAAGCTAAACAAAAAGATTAGAACCTTAGGATAGTTCATCTAATATTAGGCAAAAAGATGCCTTCCATTCTATAAAAGCCTGAAGAACATAAACCACTTTGAATGGTTAGAGGATTGTTGGACAATATTTGAAAAACTTAAAGCATTTCTTATACCCCACCTCTCTTAAACTGACCTGAAGTAGAAGAAACACTTTATATATACCTAGCAGCAAAATAAGAAATGTTCGCCTCAATTCTTATCCAAAAAGTAAATTGTGAACAACATCTCATCTATTACACTAGCAGAGTCCTTCATGGGGCCAAATTAAGATATCCTAAGTTAGAAAAGCTCATCATGTCATTAGTAACTTCAGCAGGGAAGCTAAGATCCTATTTTAAGGTGCATACCATAATGGTTTGGATACATTAGCCTCTATGAAAAGTCTTACAAAGATTGAATACTTTTAGACGATGGATGGATTAAGCACTTCAACTCAGAAGCATGATATCAAGTATGAACCCTGAACGACCATAAAGGCCCAATGTTTAGCTGACTTTGTCACGGAGATGACAAATGATAAACAAGTCAGATTCCTATCAAGTGCGTAGATGGTGCATCAAACAAATATAAAGTAAGAGTAAGAGTCATCCTCCAAAGCCCTAATAAACTTAGAATATGAAGCCCTAATCTTCAAGCTAAATTTAGCCCTTGAAGTTAAGGAAGAAGAGTTGTAAGTGTTAAGTGACTTTATACTGGTCGTCAATCAAATCACAAAGAGATTTTCATACTAAAGACTATAACTTAATAAAGTATCCCAAAAGGTGCCAAGACTTATTCAATAAACTTACCTAGTAGGGAAGAACATGGAATATTACCTAAATCTTAAAAAAGGATAGTAAGGAAGCAAATAACATTGCCAAAGCAGCTACAAAGTAGGGAGAGGCATTTCAGCATCTTCCCTTTGGGGAACAACAATTCAAACCCATCATAGTTGAATAAGAGATTTTCAGCGTGACAGAGCTGGACACATGGATGAAATCAATCAACTAATATCTAGACAAATGAGAACTTCTAGATGACTGAATGAAAGCTATAAAGATACAGAAGAGGTTAGTAAAATATTCATTTCAAGATGGGATGATATACCAAACATTAATCACCCATACTTGGATAACATATGTTTTAAAGGACAAGGGTAACTATGTTCGTCAAGAAATACATGAAGGGATCTGTGGCACTCATGAAGGATCATTCATTGTAGCTCATAAAGCCCTACTACAAAGGTTGTATTAGCCCACCATTAGGAAAGATGCATAAGAATTGGAACAATCTTGTGAAAAATGTCAAAATCATGACAAAATCTCTAGAATCCCAATAGTTTAGCAAACTAGCATCACTAGTCCTTGGTCATTCGCCATTTGGGGAATGGACATCATAGATCCCTTCCTTCAAGCTATAAGATAGCAAAAGTTCATAATTATTACTATCACATACTTTACCAAATGGATAGAAATCGAAGTAGTGGCCACTATCATAATAAAAAATGTAGAAATTTTCTTTTGAAAAGAGATTTGCAGATTTGGCATCCTAAACACCTTAATCACGTATAATGGAAAATAGTTTGATTGTGATAACTTCAGACAGTCTTACAAGAACCTCCATATCAACCTCAGGTTCACTTCAATAGCCTATCCCTAGACAAATGGGCAAACAAAGGTCACCAATAGGACCATCCTTAATGGATTAAAGAAAATACTCAATGAGACCAAAGGGTTGAACAACTAACTCATGTTCTCTAGATGTATAGAATGACCACGAAAGAGCCCACATAGAATCTCCCTTCAGCCTAGCATATGGCATAGGAGCAGTGGTTCCAATAGAAATCAAAATGAACATTCCTAAAGTTCAACACTTCAATCTAGACATTAACAATGAATGAACAAGATTACAACTTGACCTTCTTGAAGAATGTAGAGAATAGGCAGCCATTAGAACAATAGCTTACAAATCCAAAGTTGCTTCATATCATAATAAAAGGTTTTGGCAAAGATCTTTTCAAATAGGAGATTTGTACTTAGGAAATTTAAAACAGGTAAAGAAGATGTTGAGGTAGGGAAACTTAGAGCTAACTAGGAAGGACCATACCTAGTCCTACCAATTAGCAACACTAATGAGACAATTAATACCAAGGTTATGAAATGTAGACATTCTTCATCAATATTATCAATAAAAGACGCATATTAGTACATATTGTCCACAAATAGTTTAGTCTCTTAAAAAGACATATTATTCTGTATTTTAATAAGAACATGGATTCGGTTCACCCAAAAAACCATAAGACTGTGCTAACTATAGTGTTTGGCCAATATTGAAGACCATAAACAAAAAACATGGGTTTGACTCTCCCTTAAAAGCCATATTTTTCTTTATTTTAATGAGCGCATGGATTCGGCTCACCCAAAAAACCATAAATTTTCCTAAGTATTAGGTTCAACTAACTTTGAAGGCAATATACAAAAACATAGGTATGGCTATCCCTTTAAAGACAAAATTTTTACTAAGTACAAGGTATAGTGATCATAAAGAACGATCACCTAATTAGTTAATGTTAAGTGACTTTTAACCTTTTATCTCCCTCAATGATAAAGTTTGAAGAATAGATGACAATGTTATAAATAAGAGCTAAGATGAAAATTTATAAATATGAAATGTCAATTTGCAAGTATTATTGAAGGTTCATCAAGATACCCTTTTGAAATAGAAATGTTTATAAAGTGTTCAATCCACAGAATGTCCTCAAGAAATTTTAGGTTCTTTTACTTAATCATTTCAAATTCTAAAAAATATTACAAGGTAAATTTCATATTCTTAGATAATTAGTTTACTTAAAGTATGTCACTTGTTAAATTATCTTTTGCCTTAGAAAAATGGAAAAAAGAAAATGGCAAGAACACCTTATATTTATTACAAGAAAAGAACATTACAAAAAGTTACATAACACAAAATACAATGAGGAGCAAGTCTATTCTAAGAAGGAGGGGAATCTACCACAACTATTGTATCTTTAGGACCTTTGGAGGGAGGGTTTTCTATACTTGATTTTCCAAAGTAGCAAGATAGCCTTGCAACTCCCCTACTTCCTTAAGAGCTTTTAAGGTTAGGATAATAGAAGCTTGGGGAACATCACCACCTTGAACATCTTTTTTTGAAATGGTGGGTGAGGGAATAGGCTTCACCATCCCTAATAAGGATGCATTTAGTTCACTGCTAGAAAAGTTAGCTTTAGAAGATAATGCCCCCAAGTCTTAGAACCATCACCACCTTCACCATATGAGTTTTATCGTTCAGCTAAAATTTAACAGTGGGATACAGAGTATCAAAAGCTGATTTCTCACTATTATCTCTTTTGATATTATTAGCACAAGCTTTATAAATTTTTGCCAAGTTTATGCCTTCTAGGATAGAGAGATCCAACCCTGGTTGATCTTGCTCCAAAATCCCCTTCACAATCTACCCATAAGCTGTTAGAACCAAGGAAAGTAGGGACAATGTTTTTTCCTCCCTTGCCTTTGTTGTGCATACCCGAATAGTAGAGCAAATGATCTTTAGTTGGTTGTCCTTATTCACCAAATATTCTTCATTTTACTTCACTTCTACCTCTTTCAAAACTAAGGCCTTCTCCACCCTCGACACCTTGAGTTTCAAACCCTTCACCTCTTTGCAATACGTAAGTCAAAGCTTAGTTGACTCTAACTTATGCTCTTTCAAGAGCTCTATTATTTTAGCTTGAGCCACATGTTTGAAAATGTAACCATTGTATAAACACAAGAGTAAAATCAAAGACAAAAAAGATAAAAGTTAATAGACACTTACAACAGAGAACTCCTCAACAATGCACCTTCTTCTCTGACTCTCACCCAGCACCTATAGGCCCCAGAGAAGATACATAGTGCTAGTGCATTCAAGATTAGTAGAAGGAATGCTTTGACCACTCTTGACGATTAGGCTGTAAATCGACAAAGTCCAAAAATTTATCACAAATGGAGAAATTTTAAACAGTGTCATTAAGTGTTTGTCTCCAGCCATTTCTTAGGGTTTAGACACTCTTCCCTTAGGGCCTATAGAGCCTTTATCTTTTCTTGACCCCTTACTCATCCTCGGAGCAACTCTCTTTCATAGAAAAGGGGTTTTTTATCTTCTTTCTTCCATTTCCCTTCTCCATAACTTTCGCCTTACCTTTATTTTTGGAAAGGGCATGAGGGGAAATCTTCTTGGTGGGCGAAGGAGGAGGAGTTCCT
Source organism: Omphalea diandra (assembly GCA_949677035.1). NCBI lineage: Eukaryota > Viridiplantae > Streptophyta > Magnoliopsida > Malpighiales > Euphorbiaceae > Omphalea > Omphalea diandra. The sequence goes on along the minus strand of CATIWR010558577.1, from coordinate 3,139 downwards.
GAATCACGATCCCTATTGGCTTAGGATAAGGAATAGAGAACTCTCCATAATTGATTTGACCTCGATACTTAAAGAAAGAATGTCTAAAACTTCTTCCTCAACATCTAAATCTAGGCAAAAGGTTTTTAAGAATTCTACATCATATACATCACAGAATATTTAGTAGACATTAGTAAAGTATAAAATAAAAGCAAAAATTATATACCTTTGGTCTTATTCTTCTTAGAGTTTGGTTCAGAAGGTTTAACTTCCTCTTCAAACTAATCACTCTCTTTTAGCTCCTAACAGGAAACTCAATAGCTTTACTGCAATTCTAAATGAATCGATGAATGTATTTCTTCCAAGAGGGTTGAACCTTGGAACATTCACCAATGATCAAGGATAGCATATTCCCATCATCTTTACTTAGAAAAAAAGGAGGGACAGAAGGTTTGTCTATAAGTTTTTCAGGGAGGTTTACTAAATCAAGGGAATGGTAGATGAAAAAAATTTATCTATCAATCCTTTAGAGATGAAGGAAGGAAGGAAGAACACCACTACGCTCTCTGCTTTAGTGGTCAAGGCAAGAAAGGGTTCCTTACTTATTCGGGTCACATTATACAGGTATTAGATATGGGTAATAGTAAGTTGAAGGCCTTTTACCCAACATATTTCAATTAAACTACTCAAAATTCTAATGATGTTCGTGTGAAGTTGGGTTAGTGGAATTGAATAAGAAATAAGGAAACTAATAAGGTAAGGTAAAGAGGAAAATGAAGCCTTGCCTCCATTTATTCCTTATACACAACCGCAATTTTTGTGTTGGTATGATCAAGAACCCTATATTCAAACGAATAGCACGACAGTTGATACCTAAAAGCTATCTGATATAAGGATAAAAAATGATCCAAATCCTTAACCTTAATGGATCTTTGAAACTTTTTAAGCTTACCCAATGTTTGCTTGATAGTTTCACCCATAACTCCCAATAAAAAAAGAAGAAAGAAAATGTAAAAATAAAAAAAGAAGTAACACCAAAGTACCTAAGATATAAGGTAGCCACAAGAATGGTAGAAGCGCTAAAGAAATAGAAGAAATTAAAAAGAAATTAGTAAAAAATTTCAAAGGCAATAAAAGTGAGAGGAAAAATCAACAATGCCTTATATAGAGGATGAAAATACCTCAACAGTCATGCCCCAATAAATGTGAAAACTTAAAAGACACTTTGGGATTTCCAATTGATATAAAATTTGAAACAGCACGACAGTTAAAAGGATGAAAGAAACTGCAGTATTTAAAAAAGCAAACGGACTGCTTTAAGCATTACTAAGGCTGACTTAATGTCCCAGTTGAAAGGACTATTTGACATGACTGCTATAACATATGACCTTTCAGAGGGACTAGTGATAGCATTTGCCTAAATAAACACCATCAGTAAGGACATGTGTCCTCAAAATGAAAGGTATTTGCCCTTAAAAGATTGAACATTTGTGACTGAAAATGGTACATCGTGTAATCGAATATCGAACAACATTAAAAGAATTCACTATCAAACAAAAGGTATAGCATGCAATCTATAAAGGGTGGTTACGCCCGCAACATTCGAACAATAAAGGACTGTTACACAATACACACTTTTCTGGGCATCTCGAATAATAAGGACAATCCCAATGGTTACTATTTTTAGCATGTCTGTGAAGAGTATAAGTCATAAAAGTATAAATAATCATCTTCTCTATAGCCAAGGCATATTTTGTTAGGGTTTTCATTATTACTTACTATTCAAGCATTCTTTTACTCTTTTCACTATCATTCTTATGTTCTTAGTTCTCAAGCTCCAAAACTCCCTTATTAACTTAAGCATCAGAGTGACTGTGAAGGACACAATCCCCTAAGCTTATGGATGTTCATTCTTATCTAGGTCATTATCCCACTTAGAGATCGAATGCATCATCAATTTTTATATTTTTAAGATTTACTTATAGGTAATGTTTACACTCTAAGCAGTAATATTTATACTCCATGGTTTTCACTTTATAGAAAAAATTGATACATTGGATGTTAACTAATATAATTGCTCTTATATTTGTTAACAATGTTTCTAGTATAATATATATTAGTATTTTGGAAATGTTGATAAACAGCACTAAAATCACATATGATATATAATATTTAAATTGCATGTGTATTTTCATGTTAATTTACAAATTAATAAGTAAAACAAATGAGATGGGATAAAGACTCTTATGTATCCCCCTGCCATTCTAACCAAAAGCTTAGTATTATTAAAATTAATATAAGAAAGAATACAAAGCATCAATTTAGGTTTTACGTTTAATAATATCCCTGAATTTTTCGAGATTTATAGTTTTGAATTCTTATAAGTGAATCATGTGAAAAAGCTCCATTTCCCATGACTTCACAACGTTCTGAATTGCTTCCTCTAGTAAGCCTTTTGGCCATTCCTGCTCATTAAATAAAACAACAAAGTATAGAGACAAGTAAAATACTACTAAATCATAGCAATGCATATAAAATAGTTAATTACAAATCACTTTCTCATTGTTTAAGTATAGAACACTCATAATACATGTTGCTCATTTAACAATTTAATATATTACATGAAGAATAGCACAAAATTATCCCACATGCAAAAACAAGCGATTGGATTTATGTGACATATATTAACTGCTCTATATGTTACTCATCCAATAACCTGGTGCAATATGCTAGAGTAAGAATATTTTCCTTATAAGAAAAGTCACTTAATTGCCACTTGAGTTTACTATTTTCAAACCATTATTTTCATAATATAATGGGTAAATATCTCAATTAGTACAACTACAACATATTCAACAATTTAAGGAACATGAACAAATAAAATCCCAAAGTTTTCAAAATATACTTATCTCATGAATACACAAATAGAAAGGAAGAAAATAGTTGTTTCAAAAACCTTTGTTTGTCCTTCTTCGACTAACTTATTTACAATGTCAAAAATGGCAGGACTTTTATGCCTCCACTGTGTGTTCTCCTATTCTTCATTTAGAGGCTAATGATATTTATCTCCTTCAACTTTAACTTGTTTTATTCCTTTCCTTATAGCTTATTTTATATTATGCTCTTCTACTATATATATATATATATATATATATATATA
>CATIWR010558540.1:0-29546 GCA_949677035.1 Omphalea diandra | reverse complement strand
TGTGTTAGCCTACCCAAAACACTTTAAGAAAGGTTTTAGTGTTAGCCTGTCAAAACACTTGAGTAAGGTTTTGTGTTAGCCTAGAAAACACTTTATTGTAAGGTTGTGTGTTAGCCATCAAAACACAAGTTGTAGTAAGTTGGGTATGAGCTTGAAAAACACCATTGAATTAGTAAAATACCCAATTGAGTGATTGGGGAGTGGATGTAGGGATTGTTTTGCCCGAACCACTATAAAATCTTTGTCTCCTTGCAATTATTTCTTCTTCCCTTAATCTTTAGTTCAAATTTTTAAACACCAATTCAACCCCCTTCTTGGTGCCTAGGGACAACAACATCAAATCAAAAAAACTCAACACTTGGGGAATAAAATTTCTTTATATAATCATAAAAGAAATATTGAGTTTTCATCATAATCTCTAAAATAGAAAAATTAGTTCATTCTAAAAGAAGAAGATGAAACAAAATTGAAGAGACCCATTGAATTAAAAGAAAAATTCATAAAAAGAATAATTTTGCACTAAATAATGAATCTTAATGAAAAACTCTTTCAATCTGTCCAAATTTTTTCACAAATTCAAGTAGGTCTAGATATGAATTTTTTTCTCTAAATTTGTTATTTTTCTCTCTAGAATAATCCCTAAACTAGCTATTTTTTTTATGTTTAAAAAGGAATCATCTTCCTGCATTTAGTGTTTTGTTCTGATCGATTTTCATGGTTCAATGCATGAGTCATGCCACTAACCATGCATTTAATTGCTATCACAATCCTGTGCTATTGACTAGTCAACTTTGTGTTCACTACATGGTTCAACACAATAGTTCAATATAACACTGTAGGAAATTGCAATTTAACTTATTTTTAAGAGATTCTCATGCAAATATAAAAAATGACATAAATTAACTTATTTATGAACAAAAATACTCAAAAAACAATTAAAAATTCATAATTTCTAACCAAAAATTATATACTAAAAGAATTCTTATCAATTGCACAACATAAAAGGATCTTTTATTAAAAGTAAACAAACTATTTTTTAATTGTATTAGCTTTCTTTTCTAGTGTTACTTAAAATTCATTTATTTGTCAACAATTAAATATGATTTCATATGATCTAAAAAAGCATGATTTATATTTGATATATTCTTTAATATTTAACCAAATTGTTTTTGTTTAAAGTAATGGTATTTTTATTCATAAATTATCATATAATTTTATAAAAGAAATTATGTCCTATAGAGAAAATTAATATAAAATTATTTTCAAGAGAATTGACTTAGCTCCAAAGTTATAGTATCATATTTATCAAGATTTTTTTATTATTCTACATATTTATCAATTATGAAAAATCTCTCCCATAATAATATTATATGACAATTAAAATTTATATAGTACGTCAAATTTAACTTGAGAGAAATTTATCAATAACATATCATTATTAAATGAGATAATAAATCTAAAATATCACAAAATTCTCACAAAAAATAGTAAAAACTCTCATCAATATGAAAAACAAAACAAATAAAACTCTTAATAATAAAGAAAAATCAATAAAATAAGATAATATTATCCTCTTTGTTAAAATTTAATGAAAAATAAATTTATAATTAGAAAAAATATGCGATGGCAGCTCTAAAACAAATTAAAAAAAAAAAGTTAGAGTTTAAAGAGCAAAGGAAGAGGGAACATTAACCCAACTCTAATTCTAATGAATGGATTTTCTATTTTATTTTGTGGAATTTTTTACATAATGCATCATATTAGGCTAAAGTTCGTTAAGCATGTGTTGAGTCAGACTAACATTGTTTTCTCAATTTTTAAATAATTAAAAAAAGATTATTTGACAAATATTCAACCTAAAAAAATTGTCTTGACTAATATCTTGATATGAAAGAGTAAAAGTGAATTCTTCAAAAGAAAAAGTAGAAAAAATGGGGAGAAAAAGGTCTGAAATCTGACTTTTTTTTTTCTTGGGAAATCCTTATATATTGGAGAGTTCTCGACTTTTAGCATCTCCTTTGTTAGTCTTTATAGTTTAATCACTGATTAGTAAAAACACACTTCATCTATTAGGGCATAAGCATTTTAGAAAGATTTGCTTGCAATTAAAAAAAAATAAAACCTACAATATTTAGCAATCGATTCTCCATTTGCAAATATACATCATTTTTTTTTTTATAAAAAAAATGCTAACATCCTTCTAAAAAAACAAATAGCAGTATTGGGATATGACTTGAGACTAATTAGAAAGCTATATATTAGAATAGTTAAAGTGTCCACATATGAGAATTTTTTTTAGATAAAATGATTTTATTGATTAAAAATATAGAATAATACAATTAAATTTTATAATATAAAAATTTTACAACTGAAATTTTACATTTTTATTTAAGATGTTAAATCAAATTGATAGAGTCTTATACTTAGTCAATTTGGCAGTACTCTCTATTTAGTGATAGTTTTTAGCTATTGTTTCACATGTATTTTTCTTTATTTGAGTCTAATTTAATAATCTTTAAATATGCATTGTAGATATTATAGTTTGTGTTTTTTGGGATTATTTTTTAAGTATGAATATAAAAAATTATATAATCAATAATAAAATTTTTAAAATATAAATATTAAAACATTTCAAAATAGATATGAGAGGAAATCTAAAAACTACCAAAATGAAGATAATATACTACGAATAAAGAACGTATTAAAAAATTTAAAAAATATTAAAAAATAATTAAAAAGAGAATAACTTTAACTTAAACTATCATTGATCATATCTTTAATTGCTGCAAATACTTTTTTTTTTTTGAAAAAAGAAAAAATGAGAGAATAAGGGAAAAGGCACAAAGTGTACTAGATATTTATTTATACCAGATGTGATAAATAGTTTCCGTGGCACTATCATTTGTGGTTTAAAATAGTTGTGCCAATTCTTACACCAAAAAAAATAGTAAATACTAAAATATTTGAGTGAAGCCATAGCAATATTATTGATCTAAAATCAAGATATGACTATTCATTAAAATCCAACTTGTCATTCTGTAAAATTATTGGTAAATATCAAACGCATTGGGATGGATTTACCATTCATGAATAAATCTCAAATGGCAAATAACTTTCCCATAAAACACTAAAATTACTATTTTCTAAAGAATCACAAACATTTCAACAACTCCAAATATATATGCATAGCTATCCAGCCATGAATGGAGAAATCTATTTATCTAATCCGTCACACTTGCCTGTTATTTTTATTTTTATTTTTTTTAGTAACCCAAGTCATATTTTGCATCACTTGAAAACGGTAATCAAGATAAAATAATAAAAAATAAAAATAATCAAGAGAAATCTAATATATATATATATATATATATATATATATATATATATAATAGTCAAAATATAGAGAAAATTGATCCTTTTGGCTTGACACATCATCTATTCACATTAATTATCATTATATTTTTTTAATTTTAAAATTTTAAAAATTTATATATTTTGATTATATATCAATGACAGGTAAGATTAAACTAATTATGAAGTATTTAATATTTTACATTCATTTATTACATTAATTATGATAATTTAATTAACTTCTGGCATTAAGTATATGTTGAAAGTTAACTGGTTAGCTTTAATTTATATATAATAAGTAATATAAACAAATATTTAGGTACTTTTTTAAAATCACTCCTTTAAAAAAGATTATGTACATATTATTTTAATTTAAAAATATTATTATTAATAGTTTGATAAAAATCAGAGAGTTAGATAATTTAATTTTTAATTCTTATAAGTTTTAAGAAAAATTATAAATAATTTTTTCTTTTATTTTAATATATATCATAAAAAATATATATATTTCACATAAAGCACAGAAAATGTGATAAGTTGGTTTTAATTTGTCAAGCTCTCATACTGGCATTAATTTATGTTTTAACCTATGAATTAAAAAACAAGAGATCACATACTATATTTTTTAAAAAATTTTTTTGCTGTGAAGTCCTTTGGTCCTTTCACCAAATCTGACCCGAAAATTAATGCAATTCAAGCACCCTAATTAATGCTTATTTCCAAATTTAACATTATGTGGAATAAATCGAGGTGTTCCTCTCGTGGCAATCAAACCAAACCGAAACGACATCGTAGCTCTTCAAAGAAGCAATAAGCAAGCAGGCATCGTCCTCGAATCCATAAGTTCACTTGTAACCCACAAAATTAACCCAAAAATGATGCCATTTCCGAGGCCATGCCATTGAAAATTAACGAAACAAGTTGGGGCATTTACGTAACAAGGGCTCTAAATAAATTAGAAGGAGCCACCTTTAACGAGTCTGTGAAAATTAAGGGCGAGCGGAGCAGAGGAGTTTCCGTTATCCGTTCTCTTTCTATTTCTATCCACCATTTCCCTTTCTCTCTCTACAAAATTATCCAAACTCAAATATTAAACTTTTTAGGGTTTTTGCGTATCTATCTATCAATCATTCCATTTTCGAATTCGAATATTACGTCTCTGTTTTGCAGCCATGCTTTCCCATTCAATTACCGGTTCTTCCATTCCTTCCTCTGCCCCCAAGGATTTCGCCAAGAAGAAAAGGGTTTGATTATCCAATTCCCGCAAATTTCTGTATTATTATTTTTTTTTTTTTTTTTGGGTTTGGTTGGGGGTTTATTGATTATTTTGAGGATTTTTTAGGCCAACCGGTCTGCCAAATTGAAGCAGTGCAAGCTTGATGCCCGTCGCGAGCAATGGCTTTCTCAAGGTACGATCTTTGTCTTTATTTCTATTGGTTTAATGAGCATTTGTTGATTTTCCATGCTTTCTCATTTTGTTTTTGGGGATTGGATGTGGATTTTTTTTTGTTGATACGATGGGATTGTGTGGTGGATTTTATTTTAACTAGTTGCAGTGAAGAACAAAGGGACCAAGAATGAGCCAACAGGTGAACGGGAGGGGAGGAAGAATAATGTCGTAGATAATTTAGAGACGAGGAGAAGAGGAATTGAAGAGGAGAAAGATAGTGGATCGATCTATCACGATTTTGATTCTGATTCCCCTTCCCACAGTCCCACCGGTAGCAGTGTTCTTAGTGGCACCGATGGGGGCACCAATTTTACAGGCTCCTCCAGCAGCAGCAGCAGTGGCGGCTGTTGCTCTGGCAGCATTACAGAAGAGGAGGAAGAAGGAGATGATAGTTGCTTGGATGATTGGGAAGCTGTAGCTGATGCTTTGGCTGCCAATGATGATGGTAACAAGCAGGACAATCAAACTGCGGGTTCTTGTTTGAAATCTGAGGCTTCCCCACCACATCTTGAAGAACCTAGTGGACAATCTGATTCTAATTCGACTAATTTTGATTCTAGTCACGAGAATTTGAAACAAAAGAATTCAAAAACAGCAGCACCAAGGCTGACTCCTGGGAGCAGCCGAGCATGGAGGCCGGATGATGAATTTCGACCACAAAGTCTGCCTAATTTGTCGAAGCAGCGGAGCTTTCCAAATGCAGATAGGCGATATGGACAGGGTGGACTTCCCTGGGCTTGTTCAAGTACTAATGTCCCTTCTTCCTGTCCTATATGTTGTGAGGAGTTGGATGTCACTGACACGAGTTTCTTGCCCTGCGTATGTGGATTTCGGCTTTGCCTTTTCTGCTACAATAGAATCCTACATGTTGAGGATGGCCGCTGTCCGGGTTGTAGGAAGAACTATGAGGGCAACGCTCAGGAGCCAGAGCTGAGTGTGAATGGAAGTAGCGTGACTTTCAAGTTGGCTCGCTCTTATAGCATGGTTGCCAGGTCATAGGAGGATGAGCCTCTATTTTGTTGAACTATGTATGTTGGGTCTTTCTCTCCTTTAGTGTGTCTCTAGAGTTCTATTTTAGTCTTCGACTCTTTTTTCGTAGATCTTCTAGTTGTTGGGGTTATAGCTGGTTATGTCCTTTGGCACCTGGAAATGATTTGTTTCTCTTATGAGCTTGGTTCTTATCTGTGTGGTGCATATGATGATGTAGGTAACTCATGCTTGGTATGTGAATAGATAAGGTGGTATAGAAATACATAAAAAAAATATTACAATATGTTATTCTCTCCTTTTAGTTTAGTGTTTTATGAGCTTACTTATGCACTTGTCTCCTAATACTTCTTATTTTTAATAATCTGATGTTTATTTTTGGTAATTAATTTTACTGGGAATATCATTATTTTTAAGTGTTATGGATTAGATTGATCTTTAGTAATGCATGTGTTGATGATACTTGATAGTTATGATGCCCTAATTTGGTTTATGGTGCTTTAGTAGAGCCGGAGCTATGTGACATTTATCTACAATCTCTGAATTTTTGGTTCAAGATGTCAGAATTTTGAAATTATTCTATGAAACCTCTGGGACTAAAAGTACTTAACAGTATATTTTTGGTGGCACTGATTTGATTTGGAAAGTTTGACCGCCTTTTCTTGATGCTAATAATACTTCTCGCTATATATTCTCTCATAACTTCAAAATTTATTTTGCTATCCGTGCATTTAGGGGAGAACACGCCTTTAGAGTATGTAAGTTATGTTTATTGCTTCTGTATTTGTATTTATTTTGCAGGCATTTTTTTGTTTCACTTCATATCATCATTAATATTTTATATGGTTGTCCTTTACTGAATATTCAAGCAGAAATGGGCAAGCTTGTTCAAATTAACATAATCCCCTACTATGTTCAATTGCTTGTTTTAATCAGAATAACAGTAGTTAAAACTTGAATTCTATGGCACAACAAATTTTATGCGTGTAGAATTCAATTTTATCTGTTCAATTTTTTAATGTATCTTTTTCTTCAACCCTGTTCTCCTTTTAGTCTTCACTTGATCTCTCACTTTGTCTTATGGATACCCTTAACCCTCTCCTCCAACAATTTTGTTTCTTTTGGATGGTAATATGCAATACATGTACTTTTTTTTTCATTGGAAATTATGGTCCTTGTTAAATTGAGGAATCATCATTTCTTTCGATGTCCGTGCTCTTGTGGGGTGGTGTTCTGTAATGGTTGCCTCTGTGGCCTGACCATACAACAAAAAGCCAAGGTACTGTATTTATTCAACACTTTCTGATCTCCCTTTCTGGCCTTCATTCCCTGTTGCACCCAATCACTCAACTCTTTCTTTCATCAGTAATATGCAAGGAAGTTTGCCTCTGTTCTAGAACGTAGCCATGGTGGTATAAAAATAGGGAAGTCGATTGCCCTGGCCTTTGGGTGTATGGGAAGATCTATAGTCTATGTTTACCAACTTATTTAAATGTGTTTTTGAGTGACTATATCATGTGGACTTGTTTAGACATTGGGCTTGTTCAAAGATGGATTTTAATATCAAGGAAGAAGTGTCATTCAAAATGTTTGGCTGAGTTATGGTAGTGTCCTTTCTTCTTGTTTACCAGTCCAGCTATTTGTTACAGATTGAATCAATTCCTCATATACGGGATTTCAAATGTATTAATTCGATGCTAAAAAGGATGTTTACGATCCTATTTCCTGAAATTGTTACTTGCTTCAGTAGATGGTAGCAGTTATTGGTCATTTCCACTGTTCTAATCATATTGCTCTTTGCTTGTATTGTTGCCTTGGTATTGCGAGTGTTGCCCTTTATACAGTAATCACCTGGTTTCTATATTCTCCTGAGAGGCTTAAGCACCTTGTTTTTTTTTTTTTTTTTTTTTAATGGTTTTGTCATAGGAATTTGAATGAGCACTGAAAATGAGTTTTATGCCGTGTCATGAATGAGTCATCCTGACACCTTGTCTGGTTGTCTGCAGCATGAACGTAAGTTCTAAACTGAATATTCAGTGGTATGGTATTGGATGATGTATATTGCATGTGAGATGCCAAAAAAAAAAAGGGCATTTCTAGTTCATGAAACTCCCAGTTTCTGAAGGGTTTTGAGGAGGGTGTTGCATTTGACCCTTGCGGAGTGGCACGACCTTTTGGTCATAGAAGGAGCAACTTTTCTGTTGTGCTGAAGTTTTGCACATAAAATCCAACAGAATTCCATACCAGGGAAAATGATATTATCTGCTTTATTATTATTATATTCGTTGGGTTTGTCAAATCTGGGGGTGCCTGGGGATCCAAACATGTTGGCGAGTACGGGCGTAAGTTTCATGGTATTTAAATGGTATACTGTTAAAACCGTACCGTTAATATCGGTAACAATCGATATTGATAATTTGCAGTATTAAAAGTCAGTTTTTGATGATATCGGTATCGGTTTCTTAAAAAATTATAAATGGTAACCGACTGTATACCGTTTAATAAAATGATGTGTTTTAGATTATTGAATTATGATATTTTATTTATTGTTTGTATTGATTTGAAAAACTTTTTTTTGTATTAATTTAAAAGATATATTATAATTTCGGTATCAGTATTGGATACCACAAATACCGCATTATATTGATTGTATTGATTTTTACAATTTTCATACCAATATCGATATTATCTGGTATTGTAAAAAATGACAGTTTCAGTAGTTACGGTATATCGATTATAGGCGAGTGGGAGTTCCACTGGAGTTGTGTACTCCAATATTGACAACAATTAACGCTGGTAGCGGGTCAGAGATTATCACTGGCTTTTAGTATTTTTCTTGGAGTTCCACTGGAGTTGTGTACTACAATATAGACAACAATTAACGCTACTATATCTGGTAGCGGGTCAGAGATTATCACTGGCTTTCAGTATTTTTCTTTTAATGCTTGGCATCTGATCGACTTTTCTTCTATTGCTTGGCATCGACTTTCCTTTTATTGCTTGGTATTTTCTTGTATATGTAGCCATTTGTTATGTCAGTCTTTGTTATGCGGCTTTCTTTGAAAGAGATAGATAGAGAATTGATGGAAATTTCTAAATGGGATTGCAGAGCTGATTTCATTGTATGCAAAAAAAGCCTTTATGATGAAGGGCTCTAGTTCAGAGTTCTAAATTCAGATGTGGCAACCGGCAGTGGGGAAAGAAAGATGATTTCAGTTTCCTTTCTAATTATGGAAATTTCTAAATGGGATTGCAGAGCTGATTTCATTGTATACAAAAAAAGCCTTTATAATGAAGGGCTCTAGCTCAGAGTTCTAAATTCAGATGTGGCAACCGGCAGTGGGGAAAGAAAGATGATTTCAGTTTCATTTCTAATTATGCAATTAATCAAAAAAAGTTTAAGAAATGCACTATTAACTCCTGTTAACCCTCTAGATTTGCTTCTACTCGATTGATTCTGTATTAGCTCAAGAATGCATTGTTTGCTATCGTCAACATAAACATTTTCACTATTTGTCTCCCTTTATAAAGCCATAATCATTAAGCGAAAATGTTCATGTCGAAGATGGCGAACAATGCATTCTTGAGCTAATATAGAATCGAGTAGAAGCAAATCTATAGAGGGTTAGCGATAACGGTTAGCTTTGGGATAGAAAGGGTAAATTCTACAAATCGATCCACTTGTTGCCTTATTCGGAGAAACCGGTTTTCTGTTATCACGTCAACAGTTGTTTGGTAGGAACATAAGCGCTGATGCTTGACAAGTTAAAGCAGGTGCCCATGGCTAAAATTTCAACAAAATTGATCATCTTACCCATTACATTAATGATACAGTTTACACTAAATCAGAAGTCCTTGTAGTCATCAGCCACAAGGATTGCACAAAATATCACCTTTATTTCATCTCAATTACCTCATGTGATCAAAGTGATCAACTCCATGAGCCCTGAAATGCTGCACTCTGATCTAAGTTTGTTAAAAAGTGTTTTTCCAACAACTTATCAAAGGTGGAACCCTTCAAGAACACATCTGCATCTAAAACCCCCTTCCTATTCCATTCTTGGGCAACTTCAAGTCCAAAACTTTTTCTCTAATGCTTGGGTTCCAGGATTCAACATAGAGCTCTTCTACTTCAGCCCAGAAACATGATTCCAAGGAGGAATCTGACATCCTCTCAGCATGCTCGCGCCATCTTTGGGTGCATTTGTACCTTCGAGGTCTTCCCTTTACCATATATGGTCCTGTATCTTCATTCTTCAGGTGTCGATAATAAGTTGCAATATCTAAGGGTTCAACAATGCGACGGTATCTGGTTCCAATATCAATCCATGCCTTCTGGCCCTCAAATTCGTCAGGGAGTTCATTTTGTTTCAGCATATCTCATCCCACATACCTGCCACCTCAAGCCTGTTCACATTGGCATCAAAATCTTCCTTGTCTTCTGAAGTCTTGAAGGCATCATAATAGCCCACTTTATGTTGACACCCGGTTTTGAAACTTTGTAGTTTTCTTATTCCATTTTCAATATCTTTGATCTTTTGCTCCATTGCTTTTTGGTTGCTCTTTTTCTGCTTCTCTAACTCCACAGCTACACGAAGACACAATCTAGCTCTTCCACTCTGGATTGCCATGCAGAACAAATCAAGATAGGTAAGAATGGCAAGTTTTAGACAGTCCTGAACTCATCCTGAATATCCAATTAGGTACCATAAAAAAAAATATAAATATTGCACTATCACATATATGTACATATATAGAATTAGCTTTAGAGAAACTACTTTTAAACATAGTTATTTTTGAGGGATAATTTTAGCAATATTATTACTCTCTTCTAACCTGAACTATACCTGACATGTTGCCATCCATAAGTACAGGTAAAGAATCTCTGCAATTCACTATTACTCTAGTTTGCAATTATTCTCTGGTTTCATAAAATCTTTATGCATTTTAGCACTCGGTTCATTTCCTAATCCCTAACTGTTTAAAGTGACTACAATCGTTGAGGGAACTGATGACAACTTGAAAATTTAAAAGGTGAATAAAGTGAAAAAAGAAAAAGTGAAAAACTTACAAGGCCTAGCTCATCTTCTGAAGATAATGGAAGAGCATCCAGATGATGATCCTGTAAATAGGTTACACTCTGCATTGCTAGGCACTCTTGCAGTTCATCTTTGTAGTTCAAGCAATATTTTAGGCTCCTGAGGGCAACGGCTGGAAGTTCTTCTTCAGAGCTTGGCTGAGCAAAATAGAACAGTAGTTGCAGAAAAGCATCTGGGTTCCTTATAACAAGAAGTTTCCCATTTCCTGTGCAGAAAATATAGATCCCAAAGGGTCTATAAGGGTTAGCTCAATGAAGTTTGATACAGTTTCCAACAACAGATTTGCGCTCCCCATGATCTTACAGGAAGCATAGCTTTCAACTGAAAATGCATTCCTCATCACATTTACATAAAAATCCACAGTTATTCTTAAATGTTCTTGCACGTAAAGTGGGGATTTTGGGTTTAAGAAACTGAGAATATGCTGCAGTTGGTGCTCAATGGATGAGAGAGGGGTGAGTGATATCCGCGGGACAATGTCATATCCCATTACAACATTGATGAAGCGGCGAGACCAGTTTTCACGCTTTAGTGCATGACTCATAATGCGATCTGCCACGAGAGGAGATATGGTCTTAAATTAAATAAATATAAAATTATTTTAAAATAAATTATGATAGTTGAATTTGAATTTTAACTTTTTATAAGATGAATTTGAATTTTAACTTTTTATAAGATAAGATAAATATTTGATTATTAAATTTTTACAATATAAAATCATTTTTTAATTGAAAATTTTTTTATGTGGTCTGAGATTTTGGGTTTTTCAAGTAAATTTATAAATAAATAAATTATTTTTTTTGTCAAGTCACATATTTAATTTTTAAAATAACTATTATTTCATTAATTTATTATATATATTTTTATATTGTAGAAAGATATTGTTGAGATTTTTTATTATATTTTCTTTTTGATCCAATCAAATAGATTTTTTACATTGATTGAATGAATTTATACAAAAGTATTTTTATTACAAATTTTAGTGAATTTAAATTTAAAACTAAAAAAATACACTCCCAATTTTATAATATCACATAGTGATTGAAATATATGGAAAGAAAGAGCTCTTTAAATGAAATTGTGGGAAAAAAAAAGTATAAAATCTAGTAGGTGGCATCAAAAACAAAAGAAAAACTAAAAAGAAATGTGAAGATAAGCTATGCAAGTTCACTGTCCTTCTTGTTCACTTTTCACATGCAACCTAAACTCTAAAATAAGATTCTTTTTCTTTTCAATATCCACTAATGAACAATTGTCTTTACTTGTTTCAATCACTTCTATTTGTGTTGAGTAGTTAATTACTCGTTTGCGGATTTGTTCATCTACTCTTCTGTTGTGTAGCTGAGAAACACTTTCAAGATTTTTTTTTTTTTTTTTCCAATCGAACCAAACTGAACTAATTATAAGTAGAACTGCATCTTGTATAATTCAGAGAAAATTGTTTCCACAGACAAACATAAAACAAAAGAAACTGCAAATAAAGAAACGACCTATTACCAATTTACAGGAATTCTGCAAATCTTAACATAACACTAACATATTATCTCACTCGACACTGGATCATGCTGAAAATAACTCTATTCCTGTGCCACCAGATATGGTGTAAACTACTAGTAGCATAAATCACTCTTTCAACTTTGCTTAAAATACACTTCTAGTCCATCTAACAAGCCTTCTCCTATTTCAGCAACCATTCAACACCTTCTATTAAACATCTTTGGATAAAGGGTATTAAAAAATGAGGTAACAATAGATTCCGGACTTTTTCTATATAGAATACACCAGTTATATCATCAACTTTACTCCAATTGTGTAGTCTTACTTTAGTGGTAAGCCTCTTGTTCATGGTCAACCAACATAGAAAGGCATGTCAAGGAATATGATTCGCTTACTGACTTTCTTCGCTTTCTTCCTAATATGATTCCAAGCACTTGCAACATTGTATGTTTCCTTCATGGATGGTGTCCAGTAAATTTTGTCCGGCGAAGAAGGATTCAAAGTAACATTCTTCCTGATATAATCCCACGCTAAAATAGTAGCAGTGCCAATAGGCTCAAGAAGGTTCCAACACCCCTTTTTCCACAGTTCGTTCACTTTAGTTTTCTTGAAAATGTCAGTCTTTAATGCTTGCATTTGAAAACATCTCATTAATGACTTGTCCTTCTAACCAAAGATCTCCTTTAAAATAGAACTATTCTCCAATCCCAAGAACGTATTGAGAATAATGTCTGATCTCATTCCTAATCTTCAACAAGTTAGCCGTTACCCAACTAGCATCATTAGATTTGGTTATGCCCAAATGTTAAGAAGTTTTAACTTGTTTCTGTTTGCCCAAATAGCCTAGTTGGAGTCCATATTGCTCAGCAGCTCCCAGATATGCCTAGTGACCGCAGCCACATTCCACTCAAGCATAAATTTCAAGCCCAACCTTCCTTCTTACTTAGGTTGACAGACTTTCTTCTTGCTTAGGTTTACGGACTTTCTTTCAACTAACCGATCCATGCCCCTTTTTCTGATTATGTCCTCTTTATAAGAAATTTTTGTAAATTTTTTCTACCTCATAAATCATAAATAGGCAAGATAAAGATGAAACTCAAGAGCCCAAGCATGCTTAATAAAACTAACTGAATCAGCTGTAGGCATCCTGCATAGGATAGGTGCTTAAACATCCACTCATTCATCTTGTTAGTGATTTTAGTAATCAGACTTTGACAATAACTTGTGGACATCCTGGATGACACTAGTGGAACTCTGGGATACCTCACAGGTAAGTGGCCTTCATTAAACCCCAACATCTGTAAAATTAATCCTTAAGTGGAATTATCAACATATTGGAAGAAGATGGAATTTTTATTGAGATTTGCTTAGAGACCATAAGAGGTGAAGAGTATATCTAAAGCACATTTATCAATTGAGTACTACCATTATAAGTCATCAGCAAAATAAAGAAGACGTATCCTAAGCTCATTGCACCCAGAGTGAAAGATAAACTCATTCTGATAGGGTTTTTCTAAAATTCTGGATAGATATTGCATACATCACGAAATCTTAGCCTATTTTCCTGTATTCAATCAACTCAGAATCATGAAGACGTGCATTAAAGCTCCTAACCATATCATCAGTTATTGGAATTCTACCACTGCTATCTTCTGCCTTTAAAACTGAATTCCAGTCTCCTTCAATTAGCGACAAATTTAAATAAGAGGCTGCAATATCCATTAAACTAACCCAGAGAGTCGCTTTATCTCATGATTATTGAAGCTGTATACACATGTAAAGACAATTATTCCATCACAAACTACTTGACAGTGAATTAACTGAACAGTAGTACAAAGAACAGAAATAGTTATCTTCAAAGGATTGAAAAGTAACTAGATTATCCCTATTTCAGCATATTGATAGTTGGAAATCAATTGGCAATTAGGTAATCCAAGACCCTTCCAAACCTTATCCTTATTGACCTCCTTAATCCGAGTCTCCAGGACACCACACAGACGTTGTTTTTTTTTTTCCTCGCAATCAGACTGTACTTTTGATTGCTTAGCGTGATTCAAACCCCTAATATCTCAAGATCCTAATATTTTTCCCTTTCGTGGGTTTCAGTACATTCCTGGGCCTGAGAACAGGCCCTTGCGTTTGTACTACTCTACTATAACTCTCCTTAGTCTTCTGCAATTTCTCAGTTAATCCCACAGAATAGATCACAACATTTTCCTTAATTATACCAGTTCTGTAGCTACTACTACCAATCAGGATATTAACTTTAGCATTCTCATTGGCCTTTTCCTCCTTACCTATCACAGATTCAACACCTTGCATCACCCCAGTAGAAGATTGCCTAATAGAATTTGTGGCAAAGTTGTCCTCCTAATGTTTATCCCTTACACTTTCTCTATGTGCATCTTTTGGTTCCACCCTCCATTCTTTCTTACCACAATTGTTTTATCGAATGGTCTCCTTATTCATCAAATCAGATCTTCATTCAAATTCAACTACTTGCTCAATCTGATACCCATGTTCATCCTCCAGCTAAATAACTTCAGGGAATTCACCTGCAACATTCATTTTCACGAGCAGTCTAGAAAAACCTAGTCTTAATCTTTGGAAGGTGCTATAATCCATAAAGAGTGGCTTACCAAGAGTGCTAGCAATTCTACCTAGCATCTCAGCAAACCAGAACTCCCATAGTATCCATATCTTTGTTTGTGCGTGCAGTGAAGGTTAGATGTTCTTGACGGGATTAGGTGAGGTTGAATGTTGAAATCCATAAACAGCTTGGGAATCCTAGCAAAACTGTAGGCATGCAAAGTTTATAGCACGCGAAATATTGAATGTTTATTCTTTTCTCATAACGGTCAGTTTTTTTTTCATAAGAGGAGGATTCTGCTTTGTAGTATATACTTCTATGACCTTTTAGTGCCAGTTGAGACTGTGTTCTTTACCTGGGATTTAACACTTTGATGAGCTTTATATAATTGTTCCAGAGATACATTATTTTGTGGGTTCCTGAAACAAAGTTCACTAGATCTTAAAATATTAAGAAACAAATACAATTATGGAAAATGCTACATAACCCTCCAATTTTATAATGCTTATTAACCCACCTTTTAATAAAATTATTTAAATAATTTTTTTCTCTTTTTTATGACTTAAATATCCTAAATGTGTTATTATTTAAAACATTATCCAAAAACTATTGTCAAGTGATAAGTGCCACATCAGTGGATTAACCGGATACAAAACTGGCAGGCATGTAGTATAATTCCGCAATCACTGGTGTTAAGATTTTCTGAGATCGATCACAAATTGTAGAAGCTCTCTAGTTTCTAGGAATAGTCATATATTGGCATGTTACGAGGAGAACACGCTCTTGAGTCAAATTAACTTTTAAACAACTAGGGAAAATATCATAAGTTTTGTACTTCTATTTCTATGACAACCAACTCCTGAAACTTATTTTCTTAATGTTAACTGAGTTTCCATGGCACCTTATATCCAACTGTCTTCAGAAATCATCATCTGATTCACTAGAAGGGGAAGATCCTGAAGAATCTGATATCAAAAGCAAACGAAAATCTTGGAATTTTGTTAGAATTCTCATTGGTAGTAATGGTGGTGATGATGATCCTACGGTTGCAGCCATATTATTCTTCTGGATCTTTTGTGAAATGTCTGCACAGACTTGATCAACCATGTCAAGAAAATCTTTGACAATGACAAACAGTTGAAGCAGGCCTGCCTTGTCATGTTGGGAAACTCCTGCTTGGTAATATTCTGTTGTTCTCTTCATAAGCTCCAGAATTCTTGTTTGCTCATCTGCCACCACCTTAAGCTCCGCCTCACACTCATCCAAGAATCCTTTCATTTCCCTCAGAAAACCATCTTCCTCACCATTGCTATAGCATGCAATGAGCGTCCGAATTTCAGTAACACGGGATATAAGAGAGAAGCATGTGTTGATGCAACTGTCATATTCTACTGCTGCTGCTTTCTTCACATTGCAGAGTTCAGTTCTTAGTCCCCCCAGAGCTTGTAATCCTAATAGTAGACAATCTCTGTCTCTCTCTGCTGCTGCCAAGGTGTCTAAATTTAGATCACTACTCATTCCCCCATTTCTTTCAAGACTTCTATTCTGATTGAGCCCGTGTCGTCTACCTTCCGAATGAACTACTTGTTCCACCACAAAATGAAGTAAAGTAGTTTTGCCATCAGTGCTTTTAACATCGGAAAGCTTTCTGAGAGCAGTAAGGTTGAAACCTTGTGCATTGCCTCTAGACGTCCCTGCATTCATCTTATTGCCAGTCTTGAGAATGGCTTCAAGAAGTTTTAAGAAGAGGCCTCGAGTTCTTAGTTCCTTGCACCCCAATTCAAGGGTTTGCAAGGATTCCTTGAGGTGGAGGATTTCTGCATCATAGTTTGACCTGAAAAGCATTGCATTGATCCTGGTGAATGCTGAGGGAACAGCTTTCAGGATATGGTAAAGGAAAGATTCAGCTTCTGCAAGTTTACTTGGGTTGCCTTTGAATTGGAGGATTTTGTTTTCTTCTTCTTTTGATGGAGCAGTTCTGACAAGTTTTTCAAGGATGTCTGTGCTAAGACCTTGGCCTTCAATAAGGGCATCAAGGATTTCTTCGCGAGATATTGGTAATGATTTTAGTACAATTGCAATGTTCTGGGACTTCCGGGACTCAAGGATGAAAATTTGAGCCGTTGAGGCAGTGTTGTAACTGATTATCCTTGATGACACCTTATTCCCTTGGGTTTTGTGGCTGGCCGTTGTGTATCCAAACAGTGTTTCTATTTGATTATCGTCAAATCTGAAACAAAATATGAACAACGATGCATTAAGATCTTCCTAAGGAAAAGTGTTGGGAAGTGAAGTTTTGTTCAGGAAGGCAGAATAACCTGAGAGAGCCATCGACGATCTCATTCCAAACCATTGACCGATCAGCATTAGTTATAACTTTATCCCAATGCAATGGCTTTAGCTTCATATGTCCAACATTAGTCCCTCTTGAGCTCTGCTCGGTTGATTCCTGAGCACCGCTTTTTTTGTTCGTGTTCCCTCTTGGTGCTGGTGGGGATCTAAGTGACGAAACCAAACCACCAGCCCTAGGTGGTGGGGTTGGTGGTATAGAATGTTTCTTTCCTATAATTGAGGATGAAGGACGAGAATGAGGAGGAGGCAAGGGTGGTAGTGGTAGTGGTGGTGGTGGTAGTGCTAGAACTTTCTTTGATAGAGATGGTGGTGGTGGTGGTGGAGGTGGAGGTGGCGGCGGTGGTGGTGCAGGTATTGCCAAAACCTGTGGATTTAGTGGAACTGATTCGAGTTCTTTCTCGTGACCATCTTTCCCTTTTTGAGTCTTATAATTGCTTGGTCTGTTTATTGTTACATTCCCACTCCTTTCTTCTTCTTCGTAACTAGGATTCAACACAATCTTTGAGAACTTGGTTTTAAGTTTTCTATCTTCAAGATCTTTGACATAAAGAACATCTCTTCCATTTTCATCCACAATTAGTCCTTTCACTCCTCCACCAAATTTTCTATACTCTTCAGGAGTCACCACGCGCCCTTGTTGGAAGCTTGTCTCAATTTTTTTCTTCTGTCGCCGTCTAACACATCTGCAAAAAAAGAAGAAGATCACAGCGATGATCAGAGTAATTACAGCTGTGGCAAAAACAGCCGTTACGACTTTTCTATTTGACGATGAAGAAGGTTGTGGTGGTAAAGGTGGAGGCAATGACATTGCAAGATTCTGATGGGGAAAGTTTATTTCAGGAGAAATTGAAGTGTTCTGCAATAAGTTCTCCTTAACAGAAGCAAGGCAAAGAACTGCGGGGGAGAAAAACAATAACAAAATGAGAGATGGGCAGAGCAATGGCTGAATCATTATGCTAGTGTGGACTGGACCAAACAAAGAAAGTTAAAGAACATGTGTTATTGTAGTGATATATTTGTTGGTTGTAATAATCTTCAACAACTGCCACTCTGAATTGTTATGGTAGCTGACAGTTTCAATGAAGTTGGCTGTTGCTGGTAAGCTTGTTTTATTAGTCCTGCACAAAATTTGCTAAAATGACTGGCTTCAGAGTTGCAACTGTGAATGCTGCCAAATGTTTATGATACAATTCTAAACCCTTTTTGACATCTAAACACTGTGAGTGATGATGGTTTTGATAGTTTAACCGTCCTGTCTCAGTTCCATCGTAATCCACGATGATTTCCCGAGCGGAGTCCTTATTATCTTGGCATGACATTATACTGTATTTTTGACAATGAATGTAATAGCAAAGATTAAAGTAATAGCAAAGATTTACCAAGTCAAGATTATGACGCCACAGGCTCACTAACAAACAAGTTGCAATCTGCCGAATGGCAACAATGGTGAAAGAAGAGCCCAAAATTCTATCATATAAACTATGTTAAGGTGATTGAAGATAAATTTTACAGATTTTCTGCCGGCATGTATTTAGATTGTTTCTGTCAAGGCCTTTTTTTAAATTTACATTGGGAAAACAGAGCTCTCATAATGTGAATTCATAGTCTGGATTTTTTAGCTTCCAACATTATGAGATATACACACCACTACATTATGAGCTCAACGGTCGTCAAGGCCGCCATTTATGGTGCTGTCCAGGTGAGAATGTATAACGGGGTAGAAACTGAGGTAAAAAGAAATGGGCTTTAATAACGTATTGGCAAACAAATAGCTGGCATTCTCATCCAGAACATGGGTGACCCGCCAACTTCCTAAACCAAAACAGGGGTGACCCTTGTGATTACTAACAACGCAACCATTCTGTTGCTGCTTTCAAACCACAATCAATCATTTGTTTTTGGGTCACACTACGGTGCGCTAAAAAATATTAATATATTATTAGATTATCAAATAAAATATTATGTACAATAATTTTTATCTTCATTAAAGAAAAAATAAATACTGTTAATAATGTTATGTAAAACTTTATTGTTAGTCATGTAAGCTTGAAAAAATATAGAACAAAATACAATATTAAATTTTGGCAAAATTATATTAAAAGCCTAAATTTTAAGGTTGATAATAATAATAATAATACAATATTTCAAATTTTCATAATTAAACTATATTTCAAATTTACATAATTAAACTTTGTACCATATAAAATTAGATTTTTGTGTTGATAATTAAATTAACTTTCATCAAACACATAACTTAAGTTCAATTAAAAATTAAATTAATTATCTTAAATATAAATATTATATCTCTCTTATATAACTATCATTAAATTATAATTAAATTTATTATATACTTGTGTATGATGAATTTTAATTTTATATTTAAATTTTAAAATTAAAAAGATTTTAAAATCTAAATTTATAATTCATAAAATCTAAATTTATAAAATGTTTCAATCTCTTATTTAAGTTCCTCTCAATCTTTTTTTAAAAAATTATTATAAATTATAATTTTTAAATTATTTCAATATTTTAAACAAAAATATTAAAATATCATTATATTTTAAATAAAATCAAATTTGAATTTAATTAAATAATCTAAATAATTTTTAAATAATTTTCTTTCTTTTTATTTTAATCACTCTACCTTATATATATATATAGTAATAAAATTATTTTTCTAATATTGTCATCGGGTCAAATTAGATCGAATTACAAGTTAACACATTCAAATTAATTTTTACCCAAACCATTATATTGACCTTTATCTAAACCTGACCCGACTCAAAAATTTTCAAATTATTTCAAGTTCATTCTGATTTAGGTTGAGTACAGGCACATATTATATCATGGATTCATACCCACCTTACATCGTAATTCTAACTTCAATATGCATTCATTTTTTGCATTTTGTAAAATTACTTTTAGTTGGGATTTATAGTTTCAAAATAACTACTAGTTGGTTTTTTTGCAATAGAATCAATAATTTAAAATTTTTAGCTCCGATTTTTTTTGCTCTGAAAGTTTTCTTTGTTATTCAAAATCATGGAATTTTTGTTTAAGATATCTTTGTCAATAAATATTTTAAATAAATATTTCTATCATTTTTTATATTGCAACGAGTATTTTTTTAAATAAATATTTAATAAATATCATTTTTAATAAATATTTTTGAAATTGATATAGACTAAAATTCTTAACGAACTATATGAAAATTAATGTTGTACTTGAAATTATTTAATAAAAACTTTGAATATCTAGATATATTTCTATTAGCTGCAAGTATATTAATATGAAATTATAGGCATGTAGCGTTTATTATAAAGAAACATTAATATTCTCGAGAATATACATTGATTTTATATTGTATGTATATTTGTTTTTTATCTTGACTTCTATAATAAAAAATTCTAATGATTTTTTATATGATTTTAAATATATTGGTGTTGTACTCTAAATATATTATTTTCTTATTTTAAGTACATTGTTATTATTTTGCATGTACATTAATGTTCTAAAAAGATACATTAGTTTTGTACTATGTGTACATTAAGTTTTCTATCTTAACTTATGTAATGAAAAGTTATGATGATCTTCTGCATTTTATGGTGATTTAAGTACATTCCTGATAATCATAAGTACATTTGTGTTATACTTTAAGTACATTATTTTTTTATTTTAGATATATTATTATTATTTCGCAAGTAGATTAATGTTCTAAAGAAGATACAGTGACTTTGTAAACCCAATGTACACACAATGCAAAACTGATGTAATAAAAAGTTATGATGATTTTCTACATTTTCTAGTGATTTAACTATATTCCTGATAATCATAAGTACATTTGTGTTATACTCTAAGTATATTATTTTCTTATTTTAGATATATTATTATTATTTTGCATGTACATTAATGTTCAAGAGAAGATACATTGATTTTGTACTGTATGTACATTATATTTTCTATTTTCACTTATGTAATAAAAAATTATAATAATCTTCTACATTTCTGGTAATCTAAATGCATTCCTAATAATTCTAAGTGTATTGGTGTTATATTTTAGGTACATTATTTTATTATTTTTAGATACATTGTTATTATTCTGCAAGTACATTAATAGTCTATAGATGATACACTGGTTTTGTACTGTACGTACATTGAGTTTAAAGTTATCATGATCTTCTACATTTTTTGTGATTTAAATACATTAATATTGTACTTTAGGTACATTGTTTTCTTATTTCAAATACATTTTTTGTTATATTGCGGGTAGATTTGTGTTTATCAACAAATATATGAGTTTTTTTTTTATTAAAAATACATTATTGTTGATTTCTAAATATGTTTATTTTGACTTGCAAGTTAATTGATGCTTATTATTATGAAATTTAATTTCTGATGATCCAAAGTAATGTTGTGTTCTAGGTATGTTGTTTTCTTATTTCAAGTACGTTTTTTGTTACACTACTGGTAGATTTGTGTTGATCAACAAATATATGAGTTTTTTTTATTAAAGGTACATTGTTATTAATTTCTAAGTATATTTATTTTAACTTGCAACTTAATTGGCGTTTATCATTATGAAGTTTAGTTTAATGAAAAGTTATTTAATAAATACATTTTTTATAATCCTAAATATATTGGTGTTATATTCTAAGTACATTATTTTCTTATTTTAGATATATTGTTTTTATTCTAAAAGTATATTAATGTTCTATAAAAAGTACACTGGTTCAGTACTAAATGTATATTAGGTTTAAAGTTATCATAATCTTTTACATTTTTTGGTGATCTTAATACATTAATATTGTATTTTATGTACATTATTTCTTATGTCAAGTACATTTTTGTTGTACTGCTAATAGATTTATGTTTATCAACAAATATATTTTTTATTAAAACTACACTACTATTGATTTCTAAGTATATTTATTTTGACTTGCAAGTTAATTGGAATTTATCATTATGGAGTTTAGTTTAATGAAAATTTATTTAATAAATATTTTTAGTAACTAATTTAATATTTTAATGAATATATGAATGATTATACAATCTTAAGTTTTTAAATTACTAGATTCATCTGTTTTTAAAATTTTAATTTATTTAATTTTTATATAAAAAATTTTTAAAATAAAATTAAATCAAATCAAATAATAATAGAGCATTTGAACTAAGTTAGATGAATATTTCATCAATTTGTTCTATTTATAGAAATAAAGAGAAAAGATAAATAAAATAAAAAAATATTTGCAATATAAGAAAAAAGATCAATTTATTATAATACAGACATAAATTAATCATCTATGTAAGAGAAAATATCTCATACATACTTACATTTGGTGCCCAAACCACATTGCTAAGTGTTTCAGGGTTTATGATATAAAAATTCGGATTCGGGTCATCTTTTTAGATGAGTTCATGTCAAATTTTTTAGTTGAATGAAAAATTATCATCTCTAAATATAATGGTATAAAATAATAAAAAACTATAGTCACTTTTTATTTACAATTATATTTATTTTTATTTATGATTTTTTTAAATATCTAAATTATACTCAATCAATGATATTGAATTAAAATTAATAATTAATTAATTTTAATATTTTTTTATTAAATAGAAAACTTAATGTTTTGAATATGAAACAAATGCAAACAAAATAATTAGACACTAAATGATATTACAATATAAAATAAACAATATTATTTTAGTTACTAATATGTACATTTGAAAAATATGCTATTCCAAACATTATTAAATTCTTACACTAATATTATTATATATTTATCATTTAATTTATTTTTCAATCTCTTAATTCTCATAAACATATATTTTATTTTACTATATTTATTTAATTATTATCTTTTAATAAATAATTATTATATGAATATATATAAATTATTATCTGAGCATCAATAACATTTTATTTTTTATTAATCATTTTTATTATTACTTTAATATTTCTATTTCAGATTTATTTATTAAAAAATTATGTTATTTCAATTATTAAAATATATATTTATAACTTATTTGTTAATAAAATTTTATTTAAGGATTAATATCAATATTTTATCCTTTACCACATTAATCAATCACCTTTTCTTTTATTATTCTATTTTTTTATTTTTTTGTCGTAATCATCACAATATATAATTATAATTGAATTATGAACCGGTGCGTCTAGCGCACGGTAATATTTATTATGGAATTATTATGGAAGTTGGTCAATAACTCGATGTTGCACCTAACATCCAAGTTCTAGCCCGTGGTATGTTGGATGGAATTAGGGCCATAAAAAACATTGGCAGTTCCTTCTGGGGACCATTGTCAAAGCTAAAATAATGGGTTCACAGTATTTTGGAAGATATCAGGAAATGTACGCTGATTTTGTATGAAAATATATTAATATTTTAAAAAATATATATTGATTTTTATCATATATATATATTTTTTTTATTTTAATTTTTATAATAAAAAATTATAATGATTTTTATATTATTTTAAATACATTAGTGTTATATTGTAGGTATATTATTTTTTTATTTTAGATAAGTTGTTATTATTTTACATGTATATTAATATTTTAAAAAAGATACATTAACTTTATATTCTATGTGCATTAAGATCTCTATCTTAACTTATGTAATAAAAAGTTATAATGATATTCTATATTTTCTGATGATTTAAATATATTCTTGATAATTTTACGTGCATCAGTGTCATATTTTAGATATATTATTTTCTTATTTTAGGTATATAGTTATTATTTTATAGGTATATTAATGTTTACAAAAAATATATTGATTTTGTATTATATGTATCTTGGATTTTCTATCTTGACTTATGTAATAAAAAGTTACAACAATTATCTGTATTTTTTGTGATCTAAATACATTGTTGATGATCTTAAGTACATGAATATTATACTTTCGATACATTATTTTCTTATTTTAGATATATTGTTATTATTTTGCAAGTACATTAATATTCTACAGAAAATACATTGACTTTATATTGTATGTATATTGAGTTTAAAGTTATCACGATCTTCTATACTTTTAGTGATCTAAATACATTAATGTTGTACTCTAGATATATTATTTTCTTATTTCAAGTATATATTTTTGTTGCACTGCTAGTAGATTTTTGTTAATCAACATGAAGTTTAGTTTAATGAAAAGTTATTTAATAAATATTTTTAGTAGATAATTTCTAATAAATATATGAATGATTATACAATCTTAAATTTTTAAATTATTAGGTTCATTTATTTTTAAAAATTTAGCTTATTTAATTTTTATATAAAAAATTTAAAATTAAATAATAATAGAAATTTTGAACTAAACTAGCTGAATATTTCATCAATTTGTTCTATTTATAGTAATAAAGAGAAAATATCAATAAAATAAACAAAATGCTTGAAATATAAGAAAAATGCTTGAAATATACGAAAAAAAATCAATTTATTATAATACAGACATAAATTAATGACGTATGTAAAAGAAAATATCTCATGCATACGTACATTTAACACCAAAATCATGATGCTACATGCTATGGGATCTATGATATAAAAATTTGGATTCGATTCACCTTTTCGAATGAGTTCAAGTTGGATTTTTGAGTTGGATAAAAAGCTATCACCTCTAAATACAATGATATAAAATAAAACATGTTTCTATTTTACATAGAAAAAAACTATTGTCACTTTCTATTTATAACTATATATATTTTTGTTTATGATTTTTTTAAAAAAATCTAAATTATACTCAATCAATAATATTGAATTAAAATTAATAAATTTATTAATTTTAACATTTTTTCTATTAAATCGAAAACTTAATATTTGAATATGAAACAAATACAAAAAAAATATAACACACAAAATGTTATTTTACATGTACACAATAAAAAATAAACAATATTATTGTAGTTCCTATATACTAATATATATATATTTGTAAAGATACTATTTCAAATATTATTAAATTCTTACACTAATATTATTCTATATTTATCATTTAATTTACTTTTCAATCTCTTAATTCTCGTGAACATATATTTTATTTTATTATATTTGTTTAATTATTATATGAATATATACATTATTATGTAAATGTTAATTATATTTTATTTTTTACTAATCATTATTATTATTATTATTTTAACATTTCTATTTCAGATTTATTTATTAAAAAAATTTGTTATCTCAAATATTAAAATCTATATTTATAATTCATTTATTAATAAAATTTTATTAGAGAGTCTATATCAATATTTACCCTTGCCACATTAACCAACCACTTTTCTTTTTGTAATCTTTTATTATCTTTTTTTATTCTTTTTATATCACAGTCACACAATATTTGACATTCACCACAATACGTGGCAAACGGATGCGTCAACGTAATATTTTCCTGTGTTTATCAAGGAAGTCAGTCAATAACTTGGTGCTGACCCTATCATCCAAGTTCCAGCCTGGTTTGTTGGATGGAGTTAAAAAACATTGGCAGTCCCTTCTGGGAACCATTGTCAAAGCTAAAATAATGGGTTAACAGTAATTTGGTTCTACCATTCTAGACACACGGGAGGTAGAAAACATGGATAGAATCTGTACAAAATCTTATTATTTGGCCCTCGTAGCATTGAATACTCTAGTCACCAACTTCTTCCATGATCAAAAAAATTCCACATTCGTTCCGTTAACATCTCCCTCATAATTTAGGGTTCAAACCTCAAATAAAAAAGAAAAAATCAACGCAAAAGTGAAAAAATTATGAGAAATAATAAATAAATAAATAAGAAAGTAAAATTGATGGGATATTAGGAATATTTCGATGGCCATAGATTTTTTCCCTTATCTCTTGCATAGTGCCTACAGCTTGTTGCTTCTTCATGTCAATTTGAGTCAGCCTGCTATGTGCAGTGATAACAAGAAAGGTATATTTTTCTTCATTGATGAGTATTGACAAAAATTAACAAAAAAAATTGTCACTGCAATGAGAACGACCATAAGCATAAACTAGTCTGGGTGTATCAATTTAGGCCTTTTAGAGATCCACATAGTAGATGATGATGGTGATAAAGATGGTAGTTCTGATGATACTGTGGCTGTGGCTGTGGCTGTGGCTGCGGCTGCAGCCACGGCCAGATCAGAAGCAGCCATTGGGCAAGATAATGAAAAAATATCATCTTTCATCTTTCTCTTCAAAATTTTTCTCTTTTCCTTTCGATCCACCTCTCCTCTCATTATGTAATCCTTAAGCCTTTTCACATCTGATAGTTTTACTGGTTTTACTATGAATTCCTCTGCCCCTTCCTCCAGACACCTGTTAATCATTAAAAAGGAATATTAAAACCTTTTAATATATATCTAATATTAAAATAGAAAGGCAATCCATAATCACATGCACAATCAAACTTTGGTGCATGAGCTGAAAACCGTGTCTGCTTCTAAAATACAGGTTAGGAAAATAATCGCTCTAATCATATGCTTCCTTTGACAAAAAAAAAAAATAATAATCAGACTTTCAAACACCAATATATCACTTTTTTAGTTAAATTAATATGCGCAAAACAAGAATGTGCTGAAGCATTAAGATAAAATCAAATCAATCCTTCGTTCCCATTTGTGTTGTTTAGAAAAAACCAGATACTACCGCAGATGAAAATAATTCATCCATGTATGCCTAACGATTATATATTCTCAAATATAGGGCATAAATTAACCAACATTCAAGAACTTGAAAAAAAAAAAAAGGTTAGAAGAGTACCTATCAATTCGAGCCAAAATGTTCTCGGATGACATGATAACTACAGGTATCTCTCTAAAAGCTGATGATTCCTGCTCCCAAGATTAGGAATTCACAACCCATCAACATGCAAATCAAACGAGAGTCTAACAAAATTCGGTAAACATTACATATAGGTACACGGGATTCTGACCTTGATCTTTTTAAGCAGTTCATATCCTGTCATCCCAGGCATGGAGTAATCCGTCATAATGAGATTCACTTTCAAATCCTATAGTCAATAAAAACACATGGTCAATCATCATCATCATCAGTTTCTCTTCCAATTCATTTTCTCAGCAAACAAACAGAAATTCAACCAAATGAAATAAAATAAAATAAAATAAAAATTTGATCTTTTTCTTGCTTACATTGAACCCAACAGAGCTGTTCTCCCCATCCAATCCAAGATATTGCAGAGCTCTAGTGCCACTATCCACAGCTGTAACTGCACATACGCAGTTCAAGTCAGCATCCAAAAATCCAAACCCAAATCCCAATCTGAGCCTCCAAAATTAAAATTTTTTTTGTTTAAAAAACAAAAAGAGTAGCTACCTTTACAAGATGAAATCCTAAGCAACCGCTCAATAACCTTGCGGTCCACAAGACTATCATCCACAGCAAGAACATGCAGCTCTTCTGACCCATTGGACACCCCAACATCCTCCGGCAAACCCCGCCTGAAAAACTCGCCGGCTGTTGCCATCAAATAGGAAAGGAGTCACCTTTCTCGAAATGGGTATAAATCTTTCTTGATTTGTGATGAGAGAGTGTTGAGATAAAAGGCAAGGAAGAAAATAAAGAAAAAAGTATAAGTTTTTGATGCGTCAAGAACAAAAGAGATATAGCTTTAATAGGAAAGGAAAGGAAATGAAACGAGGGGAGGAATGAGAAAGTAAAAGATTTGGGTATTGCTTTAAATAACGGGCGAAAGAAATGAGGATAAATGTGAGATTCGGAGGATCTAAAAATTTCTATGTGATCTTTTGCAAATCTTTTAACGCAGCCCCACTTTTGTCTGTTGTCGTTTCATTTCATTTTCTGTAGACCACAGTGCGATATTGTAAGAACGGTCTGGCGGACCAGTTGCGCACAATACAAAATCCGTACAATTTTTTTGATTTTTCTATTTGTAATTCTGGAGACTGGCATTAGCCAAATACTAGTGGTTGAAAAAATAAATTTGGAAAATGTTTATAGAGAAATGAATGATATTATTATTCTTCAATTCCAACCAACATTATTATAAAGATGTCTTGTTAAATTTAGTGAGTTCTTACAATATGGTTTTATTATTATTTAAAACTTTAATATATTTAATTTATTTTATAATAATTTTATAAAAACAAAAATTATTTTAAATAATAAATAAAATATGACAATAAATATAAATATTTTAAAATTATATTAATTATGATATCATAATATAATGTCGTATATAATATAATATAATAGTGTTCATTATTAAATTGAGTGAAGAATGAGGTTTGATTTTTTTTTTTTAAGATTCAAAGTTGCAATTTTTTAATAAATAATTATTTTCAAACCAACAAAATTTTTAATTTTAACCTAAATCTAAATTTGATTAAAAAAAGTAAATGGATTAGCTTTTCTTTTTTGGACACAAGCTATTCGCTCTCTCTCTATTCTTAATGGTTATTATTGGATTCAAGTTCACCATCTCTTAATTCAAAATTATTGCAAAATTGAAAAGTAATTAATATAAATTATTCTTTATTAGTTCAAACAAAATTATATAAATTAATTCAATTTTGTTTTATGTTCTTGAAGTATCTCCGTTCTCAAATTACCTTACCATGTTACTAATTTTCCCTTTCATTATAAATAAAAAGCTTAAAATAATATAGTATCTTTCATTACAATTATAGTCATGAAAACAATATATCAATAAACACAAAAACATAATATTTTTAATTAGAATGAAAAAGTATTTTAAATTATAATTTGAAGAAAAATATATTCCATTAAGTGATTATTGTGAAGTAAAGGCGATCATGTCCGATTTTGAAGCAATTATTTAGAAGTATTTATAATTAACAATAAATAATTTCAACTGTCAGTCAAATTCAATTCAAATTTTAATTTTAATTAAATTCAATTAGTATTTCAATTCTTAAATTTTATTTATTTTATGAAATTATTTACTCACTTATATTTATTATATAAACCTAAATTATAAATACGTAACAGTGGTTAATAAACAACTTTCATAATTAATTATCAAAAAATTATATTAAGTAATATTCAATCATTTTTATTTTTTCTTTTGACTTTTATTGAAGCATATATAAGTTATATATAATGCATATAACTTATATTGTATGAAATTATATATATATATATATATATATATATATATATATATATATATATATATATATATATATATATATATATATAAAAAAAAGATATAT
>CATIWR010558514.1:0-30491 GCA_949677035.1 Omphalea diandra | reverse complement strand
ATATATATATATATATATATATATATATATATATATATATATATATATATATATATATATATATATGACTTAAAAATGGTCCCACCTAAAATTAATCCAATTCAAACTCATTCAATCTACTTATTTAGCACTTCTATAAGTACTATTAAAGTATTTGAATTTATTATAAAATGTCTAAGAGTTCTTTTCTTTGTGTTACCATTTAATTGATCATGTTTATACAGTCTTATTTCTCATAAACAATTTTCCAATTTCGACATGAATGATATGTATTCAATTAGATTAAAAGGTATTTTAATATTTTAAATATAAATTAACCAAAAATATCACTATATGGTCATTAAAAAAATAATATGAATATGTATTCTTTATTAAAGCTTCTATGGAGTCCTTGTTTTGTTGATATTAGATACATGTACAAGTGTCAAAAAAGTTTAAGAGCCAATTAGTCAATCCTAATACATCTTATTATCATACAATCAAGCACTAAAGAATTTGCAATAAAGTAACAATTCTTAAGTTCAAAAGGAACCTTACAGCTAGATGGATAAAGAAAATCTTAGGTGTGATAATTGGTGCTAATTACTAGGGTTATCATGAATATTAAGGCATTAAAGAATCTCAACAAGTCTGTCCTATATTCTTTATAAATGTAAGTTGGAGAGCAAAATAAGAGGGAAAAAAGAAAACTTTTTATCAGGATCGGACAAAGAATTAAACAGAGAAAACGATAATATATATAAGATAATAGGCAAGAACCATGTTGATAATTGATGGGTTTCCACACAGGAAGAGCATTTGATTCGTTAATTTACAAATGAAAAAGTAGTATGTCGCATTTGAGAGAGGTTGCGGTGGAGATTTAAAGTGAGAATTTGAGGGAACAAACTACATCCACACTTTCCAATAGTTGGTGCTCCATATTTGAAATTATGTATAATAATAAGACAAAAGCCTGAGACGTGTGGGACTTACTTATATTAAATGTGGCTTACGCATACGCATGTCAATGGTATTATGGTCCACTACCAGCCACCTTTTGGTTTGGCAAATGCTATAGAAAAATGCATGTTCATATTTCATTGATAACTTATATGGGCTGTGATGGATCAGAACCCACCATTCAATAGTGGTTGTCACCCAAATGGTCGATGGCTGCAAGCAAATTCCTGTGTGGAAGGTGAGTAGCTGATGCTGGAAGGTCATGAGAAGACTTTGAATGAAAGCTAGGGTAGGATATTATTTGATGCTGATACAAGAATTCTAATAAAGGCAGGAACAACCTTACCTTCATTTGCTGAAGAATAGGAATTGATAAAGGAATGAAAACGTTTGGACTCCACTCATTACCCTTTCCCAAAGTTATATATACACATGCCGGAAAGGTGGGGAGAAAATTATGTTTACCGAATTATATTGAGATTGTTTCCCCTAAAGGGAGCACTTTGTTGGTTATTTTATGGAACAGTAGTAGAAGAATTCAGTGATTTTTCACAAATGAAATGACAACAGAAATGTAAGGCAGACAACTGCCAGGCCGGACAACTAAACTGATTAGTAAAGAAATCTAAATCGCATGAAGACCCAGAAATGACACAAATTCCCTGGAATATGCCGAAAAGCTACATCAAACATTTAAATTTCTACATTCAAAATGCGGTATTGGAAAGAAACAGCTAAAATACTACCTGGGAAACAAACACTGCGTAACTGAGAACTCAATCTGGAAACACCAACTTTCAAACAGACAGTGCAGCAAATTCAAGTTATAGTAATTTTCAATCATCTTTGCAAAGAATTACTACGATCATCATACAAAATGATGACAAGTAATTATTCGTGCAAACAAATAAATAGCTATATTTACAACAAACAAATGGTACAATCAGGACAACGTAGCTTTAAATGTTATGAATGCTTTAAATGTTAAACTGAAGTTCTAAATGCTTTTAAGAATATTAATTCTTGTTACTTGGAATTCTTAGCTTTGATCTCAGTAGCAGCCGCTTTAACAGCAGACTTGGCCAGACTGGTTGGTTTTAATGCACTTTTTGGATTAAGTGCCTTTCGAATCTTGAATGCAGCCCATGCAGTCCCAATTGCATGCCCTGCAGCATCAAGACCTTCATTTGTAGCCTCTGCTGCTTGTTCACCATATCTGTGAGAGAGAACATCCAATTTGATAATTTGACACTTGAATAATTATAAGAATTGTTTGCTTATATTTCCACAAACAACCAATTCCCCACCCAAAAGAGGAAGAAGGCATTCCCATTGACGCTGTGCTGGGAGTACACACAACACAAATAAAAGCACGGTGTCAACCAAAGTAACTAACTGCGAACATCTTTTAATTTTTAAAGCTTTGCATCTAGGGATTCTCATCTTCGCTGCTTATACTCATTCTAGTAAATTTAATCCACTGAGACTAGTTCTGGTCTGATAACAAATGATGTTCGTATAACAATCCCAATGGAAGGCTGAATTATATCTCTAGACCAGATTGAAGTTTTAAACAGAATGTGCCCTTCATAGTAAATTGAAAAAAAAAAAAAAAAAAAAAAGAAACAAAAGTTTAGACTTGTACCTAAAGATAATCATAATTTTATGGCTCTACCCAACCACCATAATAACCTCAGGCAATATAGTCTCAAAGCTTTAGGCCAGTTATAGCTTAATCAAGAATAATGTCTCAAAAAGTATATTAAGAAAAAATTATTGACCAAAAGCAATAACATCTTAATATATTATAGAAAACTATATAGGAAGGTCCTAAAATTGATCATGACTTGATCTCAAATTTAAACATAATCAACATTAAGCCACATCTATCTCGTATTCCAAATAAGCATTATGCACCATAATTCCTATTATCTCCCCTAATCAGTTGTGAAACTTGATCCTAGCCTGGGAAAATATACTGAATAATCAAAAAGTCACCAATGGCTAATTGGTTTATTAAGTGCAAGTTGTAATTCTTTGGCAGTGATGCAAACTGCACCTTTATAGTACATAAACCATCTACCTTTCTCTATTTATTAATGATTGGATGCACATCAGTCTGAAGAAAACATATCCACTAAGCAATTACTGGGTAAAGAATCATGGATATTTAGCACAAACTTTTCAGTTCCTATGTCATGTCCAGCTGTTAAGAATGTGGATGTCAATTAGTACCCCGCCAATATATGAAAGTAGTGTAAAAAGCCAGAGCTAACTGGCTGTCAATATCATCTAGAAGGTAAGGAGCCAAGGTGACATGATTTCCAACCTCCTCCGAGATTCATATGGGTGCATTAATATACATATATTTATTCTCAGGTATTACTATTATAGATTAGCCCAAGTCTATAATCACAGTGCTGTGGATACACTTTTTATTTTATTTCATTTTCATATATTCGATTTCTGCTTTTCTTTTTTCCTTCCTACTTTCCTTTCTGAGGCAGCCTTTTTAATAAATATTTATTATCTATCATTGTCTGTTGAATTAAACACCACCATAGTACCAACTTTGTCAGCATCGACCTAACTGTACCTGTGGTTGACAAGTTCATTTGTCACAGTGGATGATGTTGACATGACGTTCCTTCCAGCTACTTCAACAGCATCACATACCTTGCCTATTTACAAGGGAAAAAATGATAAATCAAATGAAGGATACAGGAAAACTCAATAGAGACAGAGGAACAACAAATAAGGATCCAATACAGGAAGCTTGCAAACAAAAATACTTAATATTTTATCTGCAAAAATTCAATGTTTATGAGATCATTGCCTAGAAAAACACACTTATCGTAAATTCACTGTTTAAAACAACAATAAAAAATGTGACAGCAGTTAATGAAGACCAGGTTTAAGGGTTACTTTGATTTAATTTCAATTATGAAATTCAAATGTTTCTCCTAAGCTTTAGGAAATTTAGGTATTTATTATAATTTAGGACTATTAAAAAAATTCGTATTTGATACCACAATCTTAGCGGGAGTAGGATTAGTTATTAAATATATAAGTAACTATCCAACTTCATAGGTTGTTTAAAATGGAATTTAGAGAATTTTGATTTGATTTGGAAGGCCCAGTGAGTGTAGATATTTAACTTCTCCTTCTTTCCCTCCTCTCTGCTATAATCGTAATGTTCACAGCTCACAAACAGCCTACAATTTTTTTCTTTTCTACTCTAATCAGCTATAATTTAATCTCGTTACCCTACACTCACGCTCTTCAATAAATCAGAATTCAGAACACTTATCCATTGGACAAAACCATTCTGTAGGCACGAATCTGACCTAGAAAGCTTGCAAATAGAAACATGGGAAGATTCGATGTACACAAAGAAACAACTGAAAAAAATTCAATCTATGAAGCATGCAAACAATAACACTATCTGGCAAAATTCAAGAGTCTGAAATTAGCGCCTGAACAAATGCATTTCTTGCAAATGTTGGAAAAGAGAAAGGGGAACATGAAAAGAAAAATATGCTTCCATAATCAACAATGGAATACCAAGAAGGGGGAAAAACATAGAATCAAATACCCACCATCTGACAACTAATAATAGTTTTCACATATATGAGCCCATAGAATCAAATACCAACGATCTGACAACTATTAACAATTGTCACATACATGAGGCCACATATATCAAGGGATTCAAATAATCCTTTGTTATAAAGTATAAAAATTAAGAACAAAATAGTGAAAGGCATATATAAATAATAACACTACTTGATTCCCAACACTCTTATCATCTCATAAAATTCTAATCATAAATATTAACTCTGATCAGTGAGACCACAAGACCATAGATACTACCGATGGTTAAATACTAGCTGGTTAGAGACTTCACAACATAAATAAATACTAACTCTAACCAGTGAGACATCCCACTTCTGCCATTTAATGTGTATTAGCTCAATAAATAGATCAGCATGGTGAACAGTTGATTTTTCAAAGGGAAAAGAATTAATAGGGGCCAAGCATAATTCTGCATACAGAGATATAATTTTTTTTTTTTAATAATGGATAGATAATCAAAATAGTTTTATGCTTGTTTAATTCCATTATGAATCAAATCACATCAGAATTCTACTGCACAAAGGGTTTGATGTATTACTTCAAAAGTTTGATGCATTACTTCAAAGTTTACCAAAACTTTACAGATCCCTTGAACAATGTCGGAGATGAGACTTCAGTTGAAAAAAGAGTAATAATAAATAAATAAATAATAGAAGAGGCCACAGAAATTTAGCAACTACATGTTAAAGTACCAAAAGCAGCACAAGAAGTCTTATCCCACGTAATAACCATAAAATATAAAGCTGGAGGATAAAGTGACAAAGTGAATTACAGGTATACATTATTCAATTTCCAATATTAAACTAAGATTAAAGATGGTAGACATACTAAATCCATCCAGAGAGGCAAGCACAATTTCCCCTGGCAGTAGACCAAAGAATTTCTTGCCCACTTTTGAATTTGCAACTTTACTAGTGAAAATTCCGGAAACTTTAACAACCCCAGAAAGAACTCCATTGGCCACTTTCTCCGTCATTTTTGTCGTTGCTTTAACTCTGCATGGTAATCAAATTAAAATATCACTATGCATTAGTTTTAAATTAAGCAAATATATTGGTAATGCCACTCAATCATCCAAAATTCATTAGATCCAATCATGACAAAGGAAGATAACACCACAATCAAAATTGCACTCATTGCTTCACATTCTAGAATGAAGGTAAAGACGATATCCATCAAGGAAAATAATACAATGCCGCAATAGAACACAACAAATATAGACAGACAAAAGCCAACCTAGCCAGTCCAAGTCACAAGCATAAGTAACCAAAAAAAAAAAAAAAGAGCATGTGCAAAGTCAATGTTAAACTACACCACCACTATACCTTCTAATCCTCTTCAGTGTTTCAGGACTAATCTCCACTTTCGACTTGGGACTCATCCTTTTCTTCATAACCTCATTCCCCCTTTTCAACCTATCCATAGTTACATCCCCACACCATAATATCCCCTTAATCAAGTGCCCAGAGCCAGCAGCAATCACCTTGGCAGCAGTCCCACTGTAATCCTCCACATTGGGTGCCAACGTAGTCCAGTATGCCACGCACTTCCCCTCCATCACCTCTTTCTTCTCCTCATTCTGCAAATCCAATGGCGAATTGTCCCTCATCGCCAACTCCCCCAACAACCCCTCCCCTTGCGCCTTGGACTTGTCCGAAACCTTCTGCACACTAAAACAACTATACTCCTGTAATATCTCATCAAACGCCTTCAACACGGCCTCCTGGCCTTTCGACGCAATAGTCAAACCATAATTCAACATCACCTCGGAATGATCACTCATTCTTTTATCATTGTCATCATCATCACTGCTACTTCCGTGATGCTCAGTGGGTAAACGGAGAGAGAAAAAGTAATGGGAGTTGTCAAGTTTAACGGCGGCCTCGTCCTTAGCTAACGGCCACTGGATCTCATCGGCGACACGAGCTAGAACGGCAACGATGTTGTTCCCCTGGAGGAGGCGGACGATGGAGAGATCGCCGCAAGCGAGCTCTACGCTGTAGTTTTTGTCAATGAGATTGAGGATGGCGCCAGGGATCGTGATGAGGACTTCCTCGACGGATTCTGGTGGGGCGGACGGGGCATTAGGAGTGATAGGGTCCGGGAAGAGGTTCTCGACGAGATCGCGCATGTCGATAGTAGGGTAGAGATTGGAAGATGAGGCGGAGGAGGGTTTGATTGAATTACTTCTGGATATAGGGGGTTGTCAGATGGCATTTTGCTTGGATTTGTGGTGCCTGGGTTACTTCGGAATGAAGATGGAGGATGAGAACAGTTGCGGTGGTTGAGGATAATTGCCGAAGGTGTGAGCGTGAGGTAGACGCGCGGGGTAAGTTGAAGATTTCGAGTGCGCTGAGGAAGACAAAATTGGTTTTTTCATTGTTATTTGTTGGGAACTTCCCGCGCTCGCCTGTGATGCGTAAACTTCACGTCATTTACCTGTGAAGCTTTTTAGGGAAAAACCATATTTTGTCCTCTGTATTGCACTTTCAACCTGTATTAGAAACTAAATTTTATTTATTTATTTTATTTTTCATTTAAATAAAAAAATAAATTTATTTTCTCTTTTCAACATATTCAACACAAAAATATAAATTCATCATAAATATTGAACTTTTCTCTTTAATTATTATATTTTATCTCTATTTTAAAAAAAATAAAATAAAAATTATTTTTCTTTTATTTTCAAACAATCAAAAATTAAATTTTATTTTATTTTTCACTCATTTGTTTTTATTTTTTATTTTACCTCATTCAAAACAAACAAGAGATTATTATTTTTTACAATCGCCCTTTACACCCTTATTTGTCAATATTTTATCTTTACACTTTTTATTTTGATACACATTTGCCCTTATTTAACAGTGCATGTAAATTATAGAACTTTCTGTCAATTTTGTTCACACGTCAGCTATGCACATATTGCAGAAGAACACAT
The DNA here is from genome assembly GCA_949677035.1 of Omphalea diandra. Lineage (NCBI taxonomy): Eukaryota > Viridiplantae > Streptophyta > Magnoliopsida > Malpighiales > Euphorbiaceae > Omphalea > Omphalea diandra. The sequence goes on along the minus strand of CATIWR010558514.1, from coordinate 22,975 downwards.
TAGCATGATGTGAGTGAATGATGAACACATTATTTCTCTCATTTTAGATAGTATATTATGCGATTAAGATTTTTTAAGATATCATTTGCTTTATTATTTTGAAAGCTCCATTGCTCAACTTTAAGGAAAAATGAAAGCGGAAGAAATTCCTACTTGTATATGTGGTTTGCTTGCTGTTTTAGAGACATATGACAATGAAAAAAACTAAGGGGGGAGGAGGTTTTATGCCTATCTAGTTTGAATGTAAGATTAGAGCGAAATGATTTATTTTGTTTAAAATTATATAAATGGGTATTGTGTTAATGGCTATGTTATTTTGTTTTAAAAAATCTTAACTCGTTTCATCTTATTTTACAAAATAAAAAATGCGATTTTTTTTAATATAATTTGATGCAGAGTGGATTGAGTATCAACTACTGTATGTTAACGATTTGAGAAAGAAAGTGAAAGAGTTAAGGGAAGAGCGAAATGAGACTTTGATATAAGCTGGTGAAGCTCTGGCCCATTGTTCGCGCAAAACCTAGCAAATAAAACAAATAGAGGCTTGCCTAGCAGGTTATGATGAAGTGAGGGTAGATGTTTATGCTTTGAAGGGAGAGAATCGAATATTAAAAAAATAGTCTATACTCTTGTACATGGAGATTGATACCCTAAAAGAGCAAATTGCAGCAATTAAAGGAAAATTAGGAAAACTAAAAAATGATGATGTTGGCTACTAGGATTATTGTTTTAGGCATTGTTGGTTATGTTGTATGTTTTACTAGTGTAGTGAGTTTTGATTAAGCATGGGTTGTTAAACCTTTTGCTTTGTAATGTTGTTGCTTAATGAACCGTTGCTATCTAATGAATTTGTTGTTTTTTGCATACTTCCTTTGTTTATCGCCATCATAACTAAATATTTATAACCCTAAACATGTAGAACCCTAAACATTTTGAATCATAAAATGGTAATAGCTTAATGAATCCCTATATAGGCAAGATAACAGAGACATGAATCACCAACCAAAAAAGCTAATTATATGGTAATTATAGGCAATTTAATACAGAAACAGATATAGTAGAACAACTAATCAATTTTCAGTGTAGTAGTTAATGTATCACCAACCAAAAAAGTCAGTTGTATAGTAACTGACTATATCCTTAAATATTTGAGTACTGCACCATCAACAACCAAAATAAGTACTATTTAGAAAAACAACTAACATAATTAATATTTTGAATGATCTTCATGGCTTCCAAATTGGCCTATTTAAGCTAGCTACTTTTTTTTTTTTTTTTGTCTCTTTTTGCTTACAGATCATTTATCGAAAATGCAAGTCCTTTATTTCATTGAAGATAGTCTTTCTGCAGAATACTGCACTTCCATTCCATTGTAGCCGAGTCTATTTTTTCACTTTGAAAACCACCACACCAAGGCACTGTTCAATGATTGCCAATACAGAAAAACATTATTATAAGCAGATGTCATAAACCATTCATCATCAAACTACACGTCTACTCTTAGTTAAGCCATATGTTGCAACTCCAATCTTCATATTTATGTAACAACGTTCTCCCTAAATTGGTTTTTTGGCCTTTGATGCTTTACTTTTGCCTTCTAGTTATGTGAAACTTCACTTATCAACATTTTTCTTGAATAATTTGAGGTGATGGCTATGAACAATGCTTTGCCTATTACTTTCAAGCAGTGAGGAATCTAGGGTTGATACTAAATTCTTAAAATGGTCCCTAAATGAAAAATCTATTAGTGCATGGTGTACTCTAAAATATTTTCCGCTTGGAATCAAATTTTGAGGTTGATGTTATTTCCTTCTCTTTGCATATCAACACTGTTGTAGCCCTTTGAGTTGTCCACAACTTTTTCTACTTAGTTTGAAATGAGTTAACTTTCTACTTTTTAGTATTATTTTTCTTTCTTTCACTTTGCATATTCACAACATGAAATATTAGTAATCTTGTATAAAAACTAATGAAATTGCATAAATTATTAAATGAAAAGTACTTGTGTATGAGCTATTCTTTTTGAACTACTCCTAATATTGTGACCTGCTTCATTGCATACTCCACATGTCATAATTCTCTCTGCTCTTGACATCTTTCCAATCTTCTTTTGCTCATTTTTATCCTTCTTTCTGTTTTTTTTTTTTTTTTTGGGTCTTTCTAGCGTTTTCTTAAATTCAGGAGGCAGAATCCTTTCCTTTCTGTATCCACTAAATGTTGCTTCCTTGGAACACACTGTATGTTATAACAGTATGCCTTCAGCTATGTTTGCCTTAAATATAAATGAGCCATAAATTTCTCAGGATTATCATTCTTAAAATATATGACACATACTACATGTTGGCAAGGGATGCTTGTAATATCCCACTCTTGATAAGTGCAAATTTTTTTTCAATGTTCACAATGTATTTGTCATCCTTATCATTAACATTAATATTCTCATATCCAACATCCCCATTCCATTGCATAAACCAATTGGATGACTTCTCCTTATTTTTCTCTAATTTCTCTATAGACCTAGAAGATTGATCCAAAATCTATACATTCATTGACTCTCTCTTGTTCTATAATCTATTTATGACTTGAACCCTAATATCTTCCAGCATTGAAATAATGACCTTACTTCTCGGCTCAAGGATCTAGCCCATTGAAATCTCTAATAGATTGTTGTCCGCAACATCACCCTTTACCTCAGTATTTAAAAAAAAAAAAAAAAAGCATTGCATAGCTTTCAATTGCATAACTTAGTGCATCTTGTATAATATCCTCCCCTAATTCTTCAAGTACTTTCAATCTATCTTTCAACTACTCCTCAAAGGTTGCTCTAGTATAATTCCAAAAAGTCATTTTCTTCTCTTCAACTCTCCTTTCTTTTTTTTTTTCTTTTGCCCAATTAACATAGATGTATGTAGCATACATCCTATGCTTAACATTGGGCAATATTTCCTTCATAGCAAATTCTAATCCCTGCAAACCCAAAAATAATACATTTTAGGATACAGATATTTTAATCAATATAGTTGCATTAAAAATTACTTTTTACATGTCTGAAATGATGGTGAAGCCTTCTCCATCTCTAAGTTGTAAATTAGCCTCTAGACATCTCAAAAACCAACCTTATGTCGCCTTAGTTTCCAACTGGACAATTGCTCAAACTATCAGAAACATCTAGTTATTTTCATCACAACCTACAACACATAACAGCTACCCCATGCAAACTGCCTTTAAGAAACAAACCACCTACTCTAATGATTAGTTTACATCCAACAAGCTAACCCTTTTACAATCTTCTAAACACATATAAAACCTACTAAATATTGGCCTTCCTTCCAAATTATTTGAGCATGACTTAGGAAAACAGATACATCCTAGATTAGTTTAGTTTATGGTTGTTGCATAGCCATGTAATAGGGCATACTCCTTATAGCTTCCCATTAACTCTTTAATGATTTTTTTCTTCGCATTTTTGGACACATTCAAGCTCACATTCGTCTTCAGGTCAATTGCCACTAATGCTTTAAAGTCTTTTAGCTTCAATTTGGGTTATGACATGATACTAGTTCTTTTAACATTTGTGGTGAGGGTTATATGTCTTAACAGTCTATGTGTTGGTGGCATGTGTTGGTGGCATTATGTATTCTCACATGCAAAACCCATGGACAACCAGTTTTGCAAACTACTTCAGTTTTATCACCATCATTTTTTGTATAGTGTACATATAACTCCTGCACAACAATATAATTTGCAATAGCTTCTCTAACTTCTTAATATTTTCGAAAGTCATTCCCACATAGAAAAAAGTTATCTTAGCATTTGCATCAACGAAAGCTATATTCTTGCTTTTGCTTATAGCACCATCACCATATTCATCATTTGTTCCTTGACATAACTACTTAGGTCAGAACTAATATAGCAAACACTATCTTTACCATCACTATTATCATGGTCTTCTACATACTCATCATCAACAACGGCTTCTTCACCATCAAAAATAATATCCACAGCTTCTTGGCCATCTTGAGAAATTTCCCCATCTTAATGCCATCCTTTTTCTTATTTTTCTATGTTTTGAATCTAAACTTATACCGTCTAACATTTTCTTTTGCGGCTTGCAGCTTATATCATCTTCATCATTAGTCAACCTATCCTTCCTCATTATTACTCCACTAATCTACTGTAACATCAACATCAACACTATTCATATGTATACTACCTCTATCAGTCACCTCCATCACTATTTCTATTGATACTTGAATAAAAGGTTGAGCACTTGTACTTGACCTAAAGTAATATCATTGTGTTGGCAGTGTTCAATGTAAAATTTTAGACTCTTTCCATTCTTAGCATCACTATCAATTTAGACCACTGCAGAGTCCTCGCTAATTGAAATATATGGTCTACCAACTACCTTTTTATAAAATAACCCACCAATGCTTGTGTAATCAATTTCCTTTACATAAGACATTGGCATAAGGGTATTTCAAAAGGTAAACATCTAAAGCCCTTTCCACTATTTTACCTCACCACCACATAAATATGCACATTATCTCTAATCAAATCACCCTCATGGTAAATAATCAACTTAACTCTAATGTTAGATATATCTGCAAAGGAATAACATCACAATTTATGCACCATATGTCACTATAACAAAACATATAAAATAAATATATTACAAAATTAACCATCAACATAAAAAAGAAGAAAATCCTAACAGTTATAAACCAATGCAATATTAAGCACTAAAGTATTTTCTTAAAGAAAGTGCATACAAATAACAAAACAACCAAACTCTAGCGACTGAGACATTTAATTTAAACTTAATTCAATAAAATAGCAAATATAACAATAAAAAACACAACAATAGGACCATAACATAGTAAAGAAACACAACAAACACAAAAAGGAGAAGACAAATATAGCTAACTAAAATAATTTTACTTACCTTTAAAGGAATAATTAGACCCATTAGAAAAAAAGATAAACAATGATTATTCTCTGATTATCCTTTGTAAAAAAAAATAATAATAATAAGCAACCATAGAAACCTAAATTCATGCACAGAGAGTCAACAATGTATACAGTGTTCACAAGTCAAACTATCACCAACTACAAGAGCACTTTCAGTTTATCAAAGATTTGGGATCAAATTATTTCAATTTTAAGGTTTTGAAAGGAAATTATCCTTATTCCAGCTATATTGATAGATTTTAGACCAATTTATGATTTTGCTTAGTGATATTTATAAATTATCAAACTAACCTCTTCTTTAATAATATTTGCTTGTTTAAATAATTGATATTTGACACAATTATAAATAATTTTAGTTAGCTTTTATTATGTTAACACTCATTTTCACTTAATAATATGTGTGTATCATGCTCGTACCTCTTGTTAAATAAGGGGAAATTTTATATATAAATAAAAGGGCAGGAATATAATATAAATAAATAAAGGTGCAAGAAAAAATAATAAAAATGCAAAGTATAAAATATGGATTTTTCCTACTCTTAAGAATCCTTTCAACTAGTAAGAAAGACGCTTGGAGTTTAAAATAGGAGTTAATGAAAATATATATTTATTAAAATGATTTATTAATAATTTTATTTTATAAATAAATAATAAATATAGTTTAAAATTTTATTTATTTTATTCAAATTTAAATTTATATTAATAATTATATATACAAATAGTAACCATAATAATAATTTTATCAAATATTTATATTAATAAATTCCAAATACAATAATTAACAATCAACAATAAGCATCAACAATAGATAAATCAAACAAATCTTTATTATTTACCTTTTTTTTAAATACAATAACATTTTTGTAACATAAAAAAATGAAAACTTTGATAAAATTGTGTACAAAAGCTTTAACAAATTTATTTGAAATTTTATATTATCAAATATATATTTGAGCCAATTTTTGTTATCAAATATTATAACAAATCTTATAAATAAAACTATACAATGATAAAAAAAAATACCATTTACAAATAAAATTAAATATATAATATGTATGTGGCTTGTTGGTTCTTAAAATTCAAATCTTTTCAAATTTTGATAAAATTGATCAATCATTTTAATTTTAATAAAATTAACCTTTTAATTTTGATAAAATTAACTAAGACTAATAAAATTTTAGCAAATCTAATCAAAATTTAAATTAATCAAAATAAGATGATGTGTTATATTAAAATATTCAGTTAAAATAATATTAATTGATGTTAATAACTAATGTTAATTAATTTTTTTATAAAAATGCATGCCCGCTAATTTGTCACACCACATGATATATTATTTTATTTTGATCAATTTGAATTTTGACTTTATTTATTAGTTTTGACTAATTTTGTCAAAATTAAAAAGATTAACTAATTTTATCAAAATTTGAAAAAATTTAAATTTTAAGAATCAATAGACCTATGTATATAGAATTATCATATTAGGGAAGTCGAAATTGAAGTGTATATTTCTTATTTTATATATTTTAATATTATATTAATGAAATTTTAATTTTGATTTTTAAATAATTTTATTTTGACATTAATTGACTGTGAGACAGATTCAATTTATTATTATTATTATTATTATTATTATTATTATTATTATTATTATTATTACTACGCAATATGAAAGTTGTTTGAACAAATACGCAGTATGAAAGTTAAGGAAGGTTTTGGAGTTTGGTCATGTATATCTCAAAGAGGTTTTAGCTGTATCGGAATAGCTACATGTTTTTTTTTTTTTTTTTTTTGAGCAACCTTTTACAGAAATGAATGATTTTTCTTTGGAGTTGTCATGTTCTTTTAGAGTGGATCCATATGGACAGTTAAAAAGTAATTAGATAGCAATGTTTAATTAGTAAGACTGAAATAAAAAGTAATTAGAGAACAATATTTAATTAGCAAGAGTGAAAAAATCTCGATTTCTCTTAAGTAAAGTTTTAAATTCGAGTTTTGTAATGAAAAATTGATATTGAGATTTTTTTTATTTAAATTTCGATCCAATTTGAACTCAAATACATCTAATTCTATTATATACATATAACCAAATCAAAAATAATCTAAAATCTTGATATGACAAACTCTTAGTATTTTGAGAAGCTAACGATTGTATCTTTTAAATGTAGTATTGAGTGATTAAATTTAAATTTATCGTATCCAGTACAGTTTAATATACATTTAACTATTATTACTATAATCAATTAAATATCAAATCACATGCTTATCATTGCAAATCATAAGTACAACAATTCAACTCCATTATTATTATAAAAGCGAATATAAAGACAATTTAATTTTATTCAAAAATAATTATAGATATAGAAGAATTACATATTAATACATTAAATATATTATATTCACTAAAGAAGATTTATACACAATTAAAGCAATCAATTTAAATTAAATTAATTAAAATAAATCTATAATTTCACAAAATAAGAATACAATAAATTACAAATATATATCATATAAATCTAAATTATATAACAATAAATTATGTTCATTATATTGACAAAAAAAAACAATGCAAATTAAAAGAATATCAATAATCCATTTTAATGAACAAAAAATTTTAAAAAAATAAATAACTTAATGCCTCCTTAATAATGAACCAAAATAACCACTCACTCTTCAATTTCATTGTATTAAATAATATTAAGTCATTAAGTGGTACATCACCATAAAAACAACTCAAGTTCAAATAAAAAAAAAAAAAAAGAATCATAATCTCTACAATAAAATTAGCATACTTTCTCTAACATATTTTAACATGAACAATAAAATCGGTACTACTCATATGATCCGAATCAAATTATGATAAAATTAATAATGCTCATATGATCCAAATTAAGCCTCAACAAAGTGAATCAAGAAGAAATTATATGAGAAAACAAACTTGATAATAATATTATAAAAATTTAAAAATTTAAAATAAATAATTATGAATGAAATAGCATGAAACACAAAATACTGATTAATTTAAAATAATTTTCAGATATTGAATGATCTAGATTTTTTTAAAAAAAAAAAAAAGTAATTGGAGACATTAATGGTTGCCTTTCGTCTCATTTTCATGAATCCCACTCCACTAAGCCCTCAATTGCATGGATAGATAGACACAACAACATCCATTGAACGAGTTTTCAAATAGTGACTTTCTTGCACAAGTGATAAAAACATCATTACTAATAATTCAAATAGTTATTTTCATGTACAGGTGTTGAAGGAACGATAACGTAAAATATTTAGTAAAATATTTTTGCATTTTATATTATATATAAATATGAAAATAATTAATTTTTAAATTAATTTATCTTAAGTTATTTTTAAAATTAGATAAATAATCAGTTTTAAAATTTTTTTTTTGCATGATTTTTCTTTTCTGGTAAGATTTTTCTCTTATTTTATTTTTTTTATCTTTTTCAATTAGCTGTTTTATAGCTTCAATTAAATTATATAATATAATATAGAATATAGTTTTAAATTATTTATTTTCAAAATGATTAGCTTGATAAATAAATAAACACTCTTCATAAATAATTTTTTAGATTATAATTAATTATATATAATAATGTGATAATATATTACAAAACTAATTACCTTCAATATAATTTAAAGCCAAATATAGTCATTCTCTATGAGATCACATATATAAACCAATTGAATTAATTATAGATTTATAATAAGCTATAATAACTGATCAAAGAACCAACAAAGATTTCTTAAAATAATTAAAAAAATATTTTTATTCATAAATAATCGTTCAATATCTATAAAAAATAATTTTTTTGATTTAAAATATCAATATTAAATGGATCTCAATACTATTAATAACGATATATTAACTTAACTTTCAAATTATAATTATATTCTCACTATGAATCTTTTTTCGATAACTAAATACAGTGTTATAATATGATATAGACTGAAATTTATATAATATGCTAAAACAAATTTGAGAGACAATGTCAATGATATACTGTTATATATTACTAAACAATCAATCTCAAACACTAATAGAGATAAAATAATAAATTTAAAATAAAAACTTTAAAAGAAGAGACAAAACAAAATAAAAATTAATAAAATAAAATAAAATAACTCACTTTATTAAAAAATTAAAATTTAAAAATAAAATTGATCACAATAAAATATACTGACTATAATAATAAAATAACAAAAAAAGAATTGCTTTGAAAATAAAAAAAAATTGAAATTTAAAATTTTACAAATAATAAATTTAAAATTTTGCAAATAATTTTAGAGAAAAATCAAATAATCTTGATTTCGGATCATTCAAAAACTAATTTTTATTCAAATAATTTAAAATTTTACATTCATATTAACTTGTAAATTATGATATTCAATAATAATAATAATTTTGTATGAATTCGATCAATATGATAAATAATTTCATCAATATATAACAAAATAAAATCAATCACAAATATCAAAAAGGACATTAAAGAGAAGTAAACATATTATTATGTGTTGCTATAATAAATAGACGATACTTTCTTTATAATTATCATTTAAACTTTTGTCTAGAAAAATAAATAACGGAAAGAAGACTAAGTTAAAAATCAAATAATAAATTAAAAATAACATATAATTTAGAATAAAAAATAACATAATACATGTAGGTTGATCACGAGACACGAAAGCTCCATAAACATGAATTATTTGAATCGTTTTGTTTCTCACACTTTATAATTTATGTTGCATTTGAGTTCTATATTTTCTTATTACTTCTCCAGGAAATTTCTTACTACTTCTCCAGCAAAGGTTATCATAAGAAAAAAAAAAAATAGCAAAAACAGTTAAGGATACTTTAGAACTTTAAGGTATAACTTAAGCCTTATATAATAGATGGATTATGGATGCTATAAAGGACATAATAATTAAGAAATAAATTATTTGATAAACTTTTGATACTTTCGAAATTGGGAGCTATACATGTACCAAATCAAATTAGTATAATTCTTTTTATATAGGAAAGAAAAAAAATGCATATCTATCTATTAAATATTACTAGAGTAAAAGTCGGTGATATTAGCATTTTCCTCTATTTATACACGTGATAACTTTTTTTTTCAATTGTTTTCCACTTAAATCCCTTTCAATTGACATAATAAAAACTATCTAAACAGATATTTTAAGAGACTTCTTATTTTTTTTAATGCAATCTTAAAAAAAATATAGATAATAATTCACTTAGTTTTTTCATGAAACCTTGAAAAATACATAATCAACTTAGTTAATTTTGCTATCAATCATTCAGTTTTTCTATACAACTTTGAAAAATACATAATCAGCTTAGTTAATTTCCATATGTAATCATTTAATTTTTCCATGCAACCTTGGAAATACACAATCACTTAATTTTTACTAATCTTTATCTCTATTTTTTATTTATGTCAACTTTTTATTTAACTCACCAAAATTCAATTTCATTCATATAGTGCAAATATGTTGTACAGAATTTGAAGTTGGTGACAGATTCAAAAGAAACTTGAAATTAATAACTAATATCATACTTTTTCTTGATTATATTATGTTCTAAATCAAATTGATTTTAACCAATTATTTGTGAATTTAAACTAATTATAGCACTAATTATTTACTTGATATGGATATTTTAATAAGTCTCAACGATTTGAATCACATATTAAGTAAATTTGTTATTACAATCGTACAACGTATGGAGATAAACCTAGTATATGCTTGTAAAGTAAAAATTTTTAATTTGTTTTCCAAGTAGGACATTTCCAACTTTTAGTTGTCATAATATATCTATATTTTTGCTTTACTATTTTTTTTTCTTATTTAAGCAGAAAAATTAATGTGACAATGTATTAAAATTCTAAAATACTGAGTTGCCAATATAATATTTTTACATAGTTTCATCTTAATTAACTTGGCAAATGATAAATAACAATTGTGAATAATTTTTAAGACTAAAATCAATTATATATATTGATACATATGTAATTCTCTTTAAAGGAATTTGACCTCCTTTTTTTCCCCAAGGAATTTTAGACTTTTGACTGTAATTGTATCAAATACACAAAATAATAATAATAATAATAATCGACATAACTAAAAATTAGGCGAAAAAAAAATCATTTAAGTTTCCATTGATATTATCTTCATTTAAGTCCAGATTAAAAAATTACTACTACATGCTTACCAATAGTGAGGAAACAAAATTTTCTACTGAATTGACAAGGAAATGAGAAGGCCAGAATATAATTTTCATCAACTGCTTTATAATCTTTTACAGCATACTCAAAAAGAAAGAATACCTCACCTCTATATCCCTGAAATATATAGACACTAAGACTTGATAGATTCTACACAATGCCAAGATAACCAATCAGTTCAAAGCCAAGAAAATTGAAAGATAAGCAAACAGCAAAGAAAGAAATGCATGTTCACACAACAACATCCACTAAGCTCTTCATAATGACATTTGAGTCTCTATCGGACAGAGTGATGCAAACGGAATTAGGGTACAAAACCAATATCCCCGAAGTATTCGTGCTCAAGAGCACTCCTGGCTGTAATTCTTTTGCTGGGATCCAAGCGAAGCATTTTCTGAGGTTAAAAGAACACATGAATGAGTAATCAAAAGGCAAAATTCACAGCAGAGATACAGAATTGGTTCGTAAACAAGCTGTCAATCATTAATAGCATTGAATTGGGATTCGTGTTGGAGCTCAGAACAAGCCGGCATTTAATCGCCAGTTAGAACTCGTGAAATGATATACAAAATTAAGATTGACAATCACATTATTATTCCAACAATGGGACATTATTAGTAGTAGAAATCAAGCACCAGTATGATCTACCTCCTGATTTTGCGGGAGAGCTGTCATAGCACCACCTGGGGTGGTTATCAATTTATTTTCAAACATGTTAAAAAATGTTTTCTAATTGATGAATGTTTGGGTACATTTAAACAAAATTCCAGTTGTGTGTGTCAGAAAGAGATGTGTCATGCTTGTGTAATTATGAAACCTAAACTTACACAAAGCAGGTCAACACCAGTTGATTCAAGAGTTGGAACTACCGTCACCAAATCCTGCTAATAAAGCATGCACAAGAGTTGTTAAAAACCAACTAAAAATGATACATCATGAAATATTGGAACATAAGACTGGTAACACAAAAAAATAAAAAATAAAAAATAAAAGGACCAAGACCTTAGGTGGCCACTTTGGGAAGGCAGACTTGAAATCAGGTAAAGATGTCACCCCAGGCCATGTGACTTCATTTGGAGTTCCCAACACTCTGCAAATGAAAACAATATTAATAATAGAAATTTGGTTATATTTGAGAGCAGTGTTTTGGTGAAGGAAGCCCCAACAAAATTTTCTGAGGACAAAAAATGAATTGATCATGCCAGCCAGACTTTAAATGCAATACACAAACATGATTATCGAAGAAACCAAATAGTAATAAAAATATATAACCTGAAAATCTTGAATAGTTCATCAATCTCAGAGTCCCCAGGGAACAATGGCCGCTGGTTCACCATCTCAGCAAATATACATCCTACTGACCACACATCAACTGGAGTTGAGTAATGTCGAGATCCAAGCAGAATTTCAGGTGCTCTATACCACAAGGTAACCACCTAGAAGGAAGACTCAGCAAACCAAAACATGGCAATCATAAAAGCATTGTAAGTTCTAGTTGCTAACACACCAATGTCATATGCACTAGAAACTTATTTGCACTCCACTTATTCCTTCTAAAATGTTGAAAAGAAGAGGGGGGCAACCTGGATCTTTTGTAGCAAATAGAATAAAATATAAAGAAAGAGAGGCAAAATTTGATGCTCATGTAAGGATATAACATCACTGATGATTCCAAAAATGCATAATATAAAAGTCCTATAGTTTCAGTGGAAACAGACTCAACATCTACCTATCTTTGAGCATCTAGACCACAAAATTTCATGATTTGAAAATCTTGAAAGAAGCTAAGCTTCATAAAGTTCAGGCGAACTAGCACCAACTGATACTATGGAGTGCTGTATGAGGCTATATCCACCATGAACACCTTTCGTTTTCTTTTGGATTTTCTCCTCCTTCATTGAGTTATAGTAACAACAAAAATTTCAAGAATGTCAAACTTTTCCAGTAGACTCTAAGAAAAGAAATGGCCTTAGACTAGCCAATATACATGAGCGCATGTGGATTTGCCTAAACTAACAAGTCTTTTCACAAGATTTCTTCTTGGTTTAAAAAGAATTAAACTTCAGTAAAAGAAAAGTATTGCATGGCAACAATCAGATACTCTAATCAAGTATTTACTAGAAGAAATGAGCGAAAGATTCAAAAAAAGTAAGTGCATATTATACCTCATGAGTAAATGTCCTAACAGGTATGCCAAATGCCCTGGCCAATCCAAAATCTGCAAGCTTCAGTGCATTCGTCTGGCGATCAATGAGCAGATTCTGTGGTTTCAAATCTCGATGAAGAACTCTATGGGAATGGCAATAAGCAATGCCACGGAGAATTTGATAAAGAAATGTCTGCAAATAAAAATAATAATCAAATGAGTAGCATCATCTTTATTCTATGTTCAGAAGGCAGATACATGAAAATGTGTGGTGAAAATTATTCTAGTGAGCTAATCAAGAATATGATGATAGTAACAATAGTAGAGAGACAAAATAAGACAAGTACAACCATACGAACATAAATATAGACATCGCTTCCATTAGGGATGATAATAATACTCCAATTTGTTAACACTTTACTTTTTAAGAACAAAACAAATCTACAATCGGGGATTCTCTGCTACACTTGAAACCTTACTTTTATCAAACGAGGATCCTGGGCAAATTCAGGACAAGAATCCATGTGCTTCTTCAAATCCAAGTCAAGATACTCAAAAACCAAATACAAGCGTTTCTCACTGTGCACCACATCTTGCAGCCTATCACAGAATATCAATCAGATAATTTTCTAACAGGGGAAAAGGAAGAGGAGAAAAGCATGAAGTCAGCTTGCATACAGATACAAATATAATGAATCTAAAGATCCAATGATACAAGAAAACAAAAAAAAAAAAAAAAAAAAAAAAGAAACTATTTAGCTGATGAAGAAGATTTGTCAACAGCCCAGTCTTTCCAGGACCAATAATTCACTTAATTGTTTCACTGCTTTGTAAAATTATATAATTAAAGGTAAACACAAACTGAAATCTTAAAAAAAATCAACTTTTACATTTTAAACTGCTATAAACTTCTCATTAGCAGGCACAGAAACTGAACCACTGGAGTAAACCAAGGTCAAGGTTCAAACACCTGTCTGGTCAACAATGAAAAATTATGTTTCCAAATGGAATTTAACCACATGGCATTGCAAGATAATTTGGATTACAGTTTGATGGGATGATGCAAGGTAACAGAAAGGAAGCGCAATAGAGGAACTTATATGATCAGTTAACTACCTCCACCTCATTGATTAGGCACACAAAAAATATGAGTTGAGTCAACCCCTAAATACTTGAGAAGAAGCCACAAGAGCTTTCTGCCTAGTTCAGTGCATTCGCAGTATGCAGTTTACTTAGGCAAAGAAAAATGACAAACAAGAAGACTAACATCATTTAACTAAACCAGAGAAAGGAAATACTTGACAATGTTCCCGTGCCGCATCTCTTTCAAGAGGGAAATTTCTCTGATAGCAGTGCTTGGAACACCTTCATCTTCCTGCTCCAACCGTATTTTCTTCAATGCTATAGTCTCATTGGTCACACGATCACGTGCCTTGTATACCACTCCATATGTTCCTTCACCAATCTTTTCAACTTTCTCATACTGCCAAGAATCAGATAAAAACCACAATAGACGATCACAATGTTAGACAATAAAACCCGCAATAGACCAATTCATTACACACACACACACACACACACACACAAATGCAAATGATTTGCTTACCTGCTCCATCCAGCCTAAGTCAAACGCCACTGCAAAGAAGTTCACACAAGAGTTGATAACAGATTTTAAGAAAATTAGCACCAATGATGTCATAAATACAACACACAAACACATTAGAAGAATTAAGTTAAAAAAAAAACCATCACATCAAAATTCTCCATGGAATCAAATATTAACCCCTGATTTTTTAAAAAATTTATGGAAATCCTCAAAACATCACATTTCTCACTTCCAATTCGACTAACCTACAAAACTAAATTCCACCGATGACTGAAAATCAAATGCTCATCTCTAAATCTACTAAAAGCAATGAAATATACAAACAAAGCAAGTAATCCAACGGCAATGGATCTAACAGAATAACACATAATATTTTGCTGCATACCCATGCAACTGAAGTTGGTGTTCTTGGTAACAAAAATTGAGACGAATCTAAGAGAAAAACAAAGGCATTTACCAGAGTGAGAGCTGCCACAACTTGTGTGTAAATTTGGCTTGGTTTTCTACTAGTATAGCATTACCATTATATACTCTCACATTTGATATCTATCTCTCCTCTTCCTTTCTTTGCTTTACTTTCTTTTGTTGGTCAATGCTTATTTGAAGATAAATTCATTCATTGGGCCTGTTTCGAGCTTCACGTCACCCATAGCATAAGCTATCAAGCCCCGTTTGGTTTTTTTTTTTTAAGACGTACAAATTAAAATTAATCTAAATATTTTGAGTACACAAATTATATAGCATATTGTTGTTGAGAAATCTTATTAAATAATTAACTTTACATTTTTTTTATTTTATGAAATTTTTATTACAATGAATAAAATAGTTTAAATTTTATTTTTAATAATAATTTTTATTTCAACATAAGTGTTTTATAGTTAGTAATAGTTGATTCGAGTAATGAATAAAGTTATAATTGATATGATATAATCATATGCAATGTAATAAAAAATGTAATGAAATAAAAAATATAATGTAGTGATAGTTATAATTCTATGTTTGATTACAAAAATAAAATTAGTAAAATCATAATTTTTATTACTATATTTTTTTTTGAATTATTAATTAAAAATAATGGTGCTATTAATAACAACAGCTAATTAATGATTATAATAAAAGCTAAATGGTGATAATAATGATTATGAGATAGCAATCTCTGATGATGACCAAAAATAAAATTGTAAGAGCATTTTCAATAGTGTTATTTATTCTAAAGAACATCTTTTGCATAATAAAGAGTATTTTAAAAAAATTTTAAATATAAAGAGTGAAAAAATTTGTATAACTCCAATGGACTCCTGATATTTTTTAATTTTCATTTTACTTTATCCAATAAAAATTAATATTTTATCTAATAAATATTAATATTTAAAGTTTTTCCATAAAATCAAATGGTTGTTGTGGGATGAAAAAGAAAAACTTTTTTCAATAAACAAAATAAAAACAAATAGATATCAATAAATATTTTGTATAGAAAATTAAAATAGTTAATGATGATTAAAGTGAAAAATGAAATTTGACTTTCAATATATAGAGAGTCAAACCAACTCTTTAAAAAAAAAAGAATGTATTGAAGACAATTTTTTGGATTGGCTCCTTAAAGTAAAAAAATTTATTCAAATAAAGAGCCTATTGAAAATACTCTAATAGTGCTCTTTATTTTAAAGAACATCTTTTACACAATAAAGAGTATTTTAAAAAAATTTAAATATAAAGAGTGAAAAAATTTATATAATCCCAATAGACTTTTGATATTTTTAATCTTCATTTTGTTTTATTCAATGAATATTAATGTTTTATCTAATAAACATTCATACTTAAAGTTTTTCAATAAAATTAAATAATTGTTGTGGGATATAAAAGAAAAATTTTTTCAATAAACAAAATAAAAATAAATAAATATCAATTAATATTTTGTATAGAAAATTGAAATAGTTAATTACAATTAGAATGGACAGTGAAATTTGACTCTTTATATGTAAAGAAGCAAACCAACTTTTTACTCTAAAATAAAAAAATAGAGTGTATTGAAAATTATTTTTTTAGATTGGCTTTTTAAAGGAAAAAATTTTACTCAAATAAAGAATCTATTAAAAATGTTCTAATGATGATGGCTGAAGAGTGATAATCTTGATTAAAAAAATATGATAATAGAGATGATAAAGCTAAAAATGATGAAATAATGAAATAAAAATAAATAATATATTTATGATTATATATATTTTTATATTTAATGAGCAATACATGAATTAAGAAAATATCAGTCATTTAATGGAATTAACTGTTTTTTTATATAGCCAAATAAAATAATAAAATAGAACATGATCACAATGATATTATAACTTACGTCCTATCAAATATAATATTAACTTAATTTTCATGAAAATAAAATTTGATTCCTTGTACAAATTGGGAAATGGGTAAACACCTCATAACTAAAAAAAGAAAAAAAAAAAAAAACTGCACAATGGAAGTCAAAATAATATTTTAATACAATCATATTTTATTTGAGTTGTTACTTTGACTGATGGTGGAGGTTTATAGACCTTATTTGGTTTATCGACATTTAATTTTAAAGAAAATATTTTCAGGAACGTTGTATTTTTAGAAAAATTATGAATTTTTATATTTGATTAACACTTTTTCTCTAGGAAAGTAAAATTACTTCCTTAATTATTTATTTTTAGATCACATGCCAATTCCTTAAAAAAAAGATACTACAAAATACTAATTTCTAATATAAATCATTTTAGCCTAAATCTAATACTAATATAGCAAAAAAAAATCATATGGTTTCATTCATAATAAAAACAAAAAAAATCTAGCAGTAATAAAATTACTATTTTTTTAGTTAATGTTAAATAACTAGAATATATTCAGATAAAATGTATTTATTCATGCAATTAATAATTGTTGAAAAAACAATAAATGATGATAAATCAATGAAAAGACCTCAATCTTTTACAAATTTGGGCAGTTTAGCAATGATATTTTAGTTTTATTTTATCCATTAACTTCCCTCCAATTTTGGCCTATCGTCTTCCCTCTTAAGTATAACAACGTATGTCTCAAATTGTAGACAAGGTCATTAAGGTTGCTCACTTCCAAAGTAAAAATACAATTAACAAATGAGGAAGTTGTTAAAATTTTATCATTTTGAAAGTAAAAACTAATTAAGTCAATAAGTATTAACTAGACATTATGGCAATGGAACGAGCTTCAATTCATATATAAAAGCTCTAATCAACTCAATTTATTACGGTTGCTCATTTTCAAGGTAAAAATACAACTAGAAAATGAGCACATTGTTAAAGTCATATCATTTTCAAAACAAAAACTAATTAAGTCAATAAGCATTAACTAGATATTATAGCAATTGGAGCAAGCTTTGATTCATATATCAAAGCCCTAATCAACTCAATTCTTTAAAAATCATTAAAATTTAAAAATAACTTAATCTCCAATTTTTATAACTAATAGAATTTATTTGTGATTTTATGTAATCCTTTTTTATTCTTTAGAATTTCTTTGCGATTTTATGTAATCCTTTTTTATTCTCACTCACTATGTTTTCATCGACTTAATTTTTAAAAATCACCAAAATTAAAAAATAAATAGAATCTCTAATTTTTATGATAAATAGAATTTTATCCGTGATTTCACGTGATCCTTTTTTATTTCTACTCACAATATCCTAAATCAACTTAAGTTTTTAAAAATGACTTAAATTAAAAATAATATAATCTCTTATTTTTATAATTAATATAATTTCCTTCGTAATTTCATGTAATCCTTTTGATTGCATTTCAACATACCTTAATTGCATCAATTTTTTAAAAATCACTATAATTAAACATAATATAATCTCTATTTTTATAATTAGTAGAATTATCTTCATGATTTCATGTAATCCTTTTTTATTGCAACTCATCGTGCCCTAATCGTCTCAATTATCTAAAATCACTAAAAACAAAAATAATATAATCTCTAATTTTTATAATAATAGATTTTTTTTCGTGATTTCATGTTATCATTTCCTATTCCTACTCACCATACACTAATCAACTCAATTCTTTAAAATCACTAAAATTAAAAAATAATATAATCTTTGATTTTATAATTAATAAAATTTCATTTTTGATTTTACATAATCCTTTCTTATTCCTACTCATGATGCCCTAATTGACACAATTCTTTAAAAATCCCTAAAAGTAAAAAATAATAAAATCCTTGATTTTATAATTAATATAATTTCCTTTGTGATATCACGTCATCCTTTCTAATTGCGACTCACAATGTTTTAATAGATTCAATTTTTAAAACATAACTAAAATAAAAAATATGTAATCTTTAATTTTTATTATTAATAGAATTTTCTTAACGATTTTACATAACCATTTCCGATTTTTACTCACCATGACTTGATTGACTCGATTCTTTAAAATCACTCAAATTCAAAAAATAATATAATCTTTGATTTTTTAGTTAATAAAATATTCTTTGCAGTTTCACGTAATTCTTATTTATTCATACCCATCATATCCTAATCAACTCAGTTCTTTAAAAATCACTAGAATTAAAAAGATAACATATTCTTTAATTTTTATAATTAATAAAATTCCATTCGCAATTTGATGTAATTCCTTCCTATTGGGACTTATTATGTTCCTAATTGACTCAATTCTTTAAAAATCACTAAAATTAGAAAAATAATTTAATCTTCGATTTTTTATAACGAATAGAGTTTCCTTCACAATTTTAATAGTTCTTTTCAATTTCTACTCACCATGTCAAAATCACCTTAATTCTTTATAAATCAGTAAAATAAAAAATTAATATAATCTTTGATTTTTATAATTAATAGAATTTTATTTGTGATTTTATGCAACCCTTTTCGGTTGTGACTAACCATGCCCTAATCAACCCATTTCCTTCAAAATCACTAACAAAAAAAAAATGTTAATCTCTGATTTTTATAATTGATAGAATTTCCTTCACAATTTAATGTAATTATTTTTTATTCCTACTTATTATGTTCTAATCGACTCCATCTTTAAAATAAATAAAATTAAAAAATAATATAATCTCTATTTTTTTTTATAGTTGATAGAATTTCTTTTGCGATTTCACGTAATCATATTCAATTCCTACTCACCATGCTCTATTGGACACAATTCTTTAAAAATCACCATAATTAAAAAAAAAAGTATAATCTTTGATTTTTTTAATTAATAGAATTTTCTTTGTGATTTTAGCAATCCTTTTTTATTCCTACTCACTATGCCCTAAACGTCTCAATTCTTAAAAAAAATTATTAAAATTAAAAAATAACATAATCTCTGATTTTTATAATTAATAGAATTTCCTCAACGATTTTTCAATTGCAACTCATCAAGCACTAATCAACTAAATTCTTTAAAAATCACTAAAATAGAAAAATAATATAATATCCAATTTTATAATTAATAGAATTTTCTTTGTGATTTCACGTAATTTTTTTTGATTTCTACTCACTATTCTCTGATCGAGTTAATTTTTAAAAATCATTAAAATTAAAAATACCACAGTCTCTAATTTTTATAATTAATAAAATTTCTTTCGTGATTTCATATAATCTTTTTCGATGGTAACTCACTATGCTCTAATCGATTTAATTCTTTAAAATCACTAAATTTTTTTTTAAAAAAACTACATAATCTTTGATTCTTACAATTAATAGAACTTTTTTCGCAATTTCTTATATTCTTTTTCGATTTTTACTCACCGTGATGTAATAAAATGGAAAATAATGATTTTTACAATTCTATATTTAATTACAAAACTAAATCAGATAATAATGACCATGAGATAGAAATAATGGTGCTATTATAATGAAGTAAAATCATAATTTTTTATTCCTATATTTTTTTGAATTGTCAATTAAAAATAATGGTGCTATTATTTAGTAATGGAGGCTAACTAATGATTATAATAAAGGCTAAAATGATGATAATAATGATCATGAGATAGAAATCTCAATAGTGGTGAACAAAAATAAGATTGTAGTGGAGGTAGTCAAAGAGTGACAATCTGTATAAAAGTCATGATGGTGGAGATGATTAGGACGATGATAATGGAAATAAAAATAAGTAATTTATTTATGATTATATATATATATATATAATGAACAGTACATGAATTAAGGAAATATTGATTACATAATGTAATTAACTTTTTTATATAACCAAAAAAAATCATAAAAAAGCATAACATTATCAATGTCCTACCAAATATAACATTAACTTAATTTCCATGAAAAAAAAAAGTTCGATTCCTTGCACAAATAGGGAAATAGGTAAACATTCAATAAGTATAAGCAAAAAAAAAAAAAAAAGAAAACGGCTCAATGGAAGTAAGAATAATATTTTAATACAATCATATTTTGCTTGAGTTGTTACTTCAACTGATGGTGGAGGTTTATAGACCTCATTTGGTTTATCAACATTTAGTTTCTAAGAAGATATTTTCAGGAAAGTTACCTTTCTAGAATAATTATTTTTAGAAAATTTAGGTACTTTTATATTTGATTGACATTTTTTTTTCTAGGAAAGTAAAGTTACTTCCTTAGTTATTTGTATTTAGTTCACATACTAATTTCTTAAAAAAATGCTACAAAATACTAATATACTCCTTATTTTTGTGATGATAACTTTTAGTTATTCACATTTTTTTTTGGGTTTTTGAACAGAAATAATATTAGTTATTCAAGACATCTATTAGTTCTATAGTCCAAAAAATCATATTAAATAATAATAACTCGTCAGAGTCTTAATATAAATTATTTTAGTCCAAATCTAATAGTAATAGTGCCAAAAAAAAAAAGACTTCATATAACCAAAAAAAATATAACAATAATAAAATTACTAATTTTTTAAATTATTAAGATCAATCATATAGGCACATATGTTCTCATGAATTCTTGAGAAAGACTAAAAAAGTAATCAATCTCTAAGGGGTTGGGAGCAATCCTTTTGTTAATCTTAATAATTTCATCCATAGATAAACCAGAAACTTTCATCACCCCAGCATTGACTATATTAAGTGCCTCAAGTTCATGTGCAAAATAACAAGCAAGTTAGTTGATATACTCTCCAACACTAGTCATCAAAGATCCCAACCTAGGTAGCACGGAAAAATGATAATTTTTAAAAATACAGAAAACAAAATGTGGAGAAAACGTATAAATATCAAAAAATATAAGCATATATTTATAAATACTTTTTTTTTACATATAATAAATATTGAAGTAACTAATTATGAGATCATATAAAAATAATATTAAAAATAATTATTTAAATTAATATTAACTATAAAACAAAAAAATGAGATCACAATAATCAATTGAATATTAAAAAATAAATATTAATTATCTATAAGTTTCATAATTAAAATTAATAGTAGAAAAAAAAAACATGTTTCAAAGTGAAAATGCGTTTATTAATTTTTCAAAACTGCATAAACGTGCTTGAAACGTTTCAGGAAAATTTCGGTGAATTTTTTTAAAGGAAACATTTCTAAAACGTTTTCTTCCAAGAGTTTTCATGCATCATAGATCTAACTTATTATCTCATGAGTTAGGTGACCCGAAATTCTTGTGGTTGTCGATTTCATAACAGACACCACCCTCTCCCTCTTTCATCCTCCCCGGTCTGATCACACCATGATCATGGTCTTTGTGATCATTTGCTCATCTGATTCTATTTTCTCTTTGCATTAACTACAGTCGTCTTCGGTTGAGCAAACTTGCATGCATACTGAGAAAGGAAAAGAAAAAGGGATGAACAAGGGCCGCGGTTAAGAAATGAGGAATGAAAAATGAAGTTGTGTTTGGATTAGGGCAACATATGATTAACCAAAAATATAGATTTACCCTTTTAGAAAACAATGTCATTTTGACAACATTACCTTGTGGGCAAAAGCAGGAGGAGGCAGACGGTGCCGCTTTGAAGGGATGGGGAAGGAAGATAG
>CATIWR010558471.1:0-24944 GCA_949677035.1 Omphalea diandra | reverse complement strand
GAACTCATGTTGTCTTAAAGCAGGACACCAAGAGGCTCTCATTTTGGAGGGCCTGGAACTGATTTCAGCTGAAATGATTCCACTTAAATGCGTGGCCTCATTTTAGGTCAGTTATTTTGTTTACGTCATAAGTTTACTTACATTCTTGTGGCGTTTTGCTACATTCACTTTCATTTCAGCTCCTTACATTCGAAAATTTACCGTTTTAGATAATTTTGTTCCTTTTTCCCCAAAGAATAGTTTATTCCTCTCCATTATTTCTTAATTTATGTTTTGTCTATAAGAGCCGGCATTTTATTTTCTTCATGGTTCAGTTACCTTGCACAGTTTAGTTGGGTCTACATCTTTTCTAAATCTTTATATTATTCTTCATTAGAAGATCTAAGATTTGGCTGTTCATTACTCCAAATGCTCACATCAAGTACCTGTGAACACAGATTTTTCTGTGTAACCAGTCATAACTTTGACTGCCCTTCTTAGTTCTGGTGTCATGCTATAACATTTCTTTGTGTCTTCTACTTCCTTGCTTTTCAATGTACTTAATTTCATGTAGGTTTTTTTATTTTATAAGTGGTGCATTATTGATTTAGGTCAAAACTCTGTTTTTACATAATTCTAACATCTATATACTTGTGTGAGGAGTATCATCGCTAGAACCTGTCAGTAGGGCATAATTAATGGTACATAATCCATAATATAAAGGGGGAAGGGAATGCTCATTCTATTCACGTTGGTTGGATGCAAAATAAAAAGATGAATGTAATACGATTACAGTTTTCTTTCTAATAGATAGTCTATTTTATGGAACTATAAGTGGTTCTGATGAAGGTAGAGAAGGCGGTAAAGGAAGTGCCAATGGTAGCAGTGGCAGCATAATGGTAGTGGAGACGGTGTAAGTATGGTTAAAATGGCAGTATCCACAACTATGTTATAATGGTGGTGATGATGGTGACACTAGTAGTGGTAGAAGAGGGGGGCAATAATTTGAGAAATGTGTATAATCATGATAATGCAATTGCACGAATTTTCATCTGCTATAGTATTACATTTCTGAAATCAGGGTGATGGGAGTTACTGTGGTAGCGTTTTTGTGTAACCAAATATACTTATAGTAATGGGAACAGTAATGTGATCGCAATTACACTAGTGGAACATTGATATAGCATTATATTTTTCATAGAGATCTGTATAAATAAAAATTTATAGCATATTGTTTCTAGTTTAAGGAGGGAATTGCTCTACTTTCTTCTGTTATTTATTCATTTCGTAAGTCTTCATTGAAATGGCTAATTTTGCCTTGCCCAAAAATTCCGAAATTGAAGTTCTGTTTTCTCTTTTTCCTTTACTTTCATGCCTGTCTCTGCTTTGTTGCCCAACAAGTTTTAGCCCCTTTATTTTTCAATTTTTCTAAACTGTTGCTTACTGATTAGGTTTGTTGGTGCAGACGATCAATAACTAGGAACTGTTTTGGAATAGGGCTTCCTTGTATCAGTTTTCCAACAAATTTATAACTCGCATAATATGTCAATATAATTCTTGTTCTGGTGGAGCACTACCTAGGAACCATTGAATTGAGTACTAGTGGAGGCCTTTGAAGTGAATATGCATGGATGAGTTTGGATATTGATATTATGATTGGGAGATTCTTTTTTCTAGTGCTGAATTCTCTCCATTTTTTTTTTAAATTTATTTTACTTTTATCATTTGTTGTTTTCAATAAATTGTTTTAGAACATATTATTTATGTGACTCAATGATGTAGTACGAGCTGTCTCCTTGATGGTTATGTGATTGAATGGCAGATACTTGTTCCAAATAACTTTTATTTCTTCCATGGGGTCTATCTGAATATCCAATGCAAGATGTATATTTCGTCATTATACTGTTCTTCCCTGTTCTGTTAAGTTGCATGAAAAATACTGGCAGCGGGTGCTATTAGTAATTGACTAATTTTTCCACTTGGAAATTGGTCTTGCTTATTATATTTGATATGTCCATTGTTGGGGTGGAGTGGATATTCATTTGAATGCTTGTCTGGAGGGTTGGTTTATCTTCATGTTAGTTGATTCATGACTGTTGGCTGGTTTGGTTTGTATCACTTGGTTTTCCCATTTACTTCCTCCATGATAAGAAATCGGAGTTTTTTCTGGGTTCCTTCCTTTGAAAGCTACTACTCCATGAATTCCTGATTTTTTTAAAAATTTTTTTTTTTTCCATATTGTATCTGTTCACATTTTGGAGCACATATATTTGTGTTTTGCAGCTCCGTTTCAGAATACTCAAGGAAACCAGGGCGAGAATGATCCAAATAATACAACAGTGGGTAGTTTGTTTTACTGTTGACATGGGTTATTTCTTGCTCTAAGCAATCAACTTATTACTCCTCTTGAGTGCAGATATTTGTCGGTGCCTTGGATCCAAGTGTTTCAGATGAGCATTTGAGACAAGTGTTCAGTAAATACGGCGAGCTAGTGCATGTGAAAATACCTGCGGGCAAGCGATGTGGATTTGTCCAGTTTGCAAACCGGTATTTAAGAAATATCAACCTGAAGTACTGCTGAACAATATCTGTTCTTTCTATTATGTATTGATTTAGTTCTGTTTGTGATTAGAGCCTGTGCTGAGCAAGCACTATTAATATTGAATGGAACTCAGTTAGCAGGACAGAGTATTCGACTTTCATGGGGCCGAAGTCCTTCAAACAAACAGGTCTTGCTTGTACCCCCTCTTAAATCTCCTCTGTTTATGTGATGGTGTGTTTCTGTACATTTTGCAAGATAACAAGACATCCATTGTTATATCCAGGCACAGCCAGACCAAAGCCAGTGGAATGGTGGATATTATGGATATCCACAAGGATATGATGCATATGGATATGCGCCTCCTCAAGATCCTAACATGTATTATGGTGGCTATCCTGGATATGGGAACTACCAGCAGCCGGGATCTTATCAACAGCCACAACAGGTTTACCAACAGCAGCAGCAGGCAAGTTAAATAAGTTTAGAAATCTTGTGTATTGTTATATTAACTAAATAAGTTATTCCGGCAAAAGCTAAGTTCTTGGAAAAGCATTTCCAGCCTATTTTCTTGCTCTTGGTGTTGATGATGACATGCTGCTTAGGGCAGTTTGTCATTTATTTTGGTTCTAATCAATCTCCTAGTCACATCCCCTGCATGTTAGTTATTATTGTTTCTTGTTCTTTCACGTGTTGAGTTTTTATTTTTGGATAATTTGCAGTGATCTGTTCCGTTACTAAATGAAGTGCAAGGACTAGCCCCAACTGAAGGCAGCACGACTTGATTTGCTGCTGTTGGCGCTCCACAGGATGTTGTATAATTGCTTCTTGGTGTTTGGAACCAGGCTTTTATTGTTTTAGCATTAGTTTTATTGATGATTAGTGAGGTTGAGAGTTGAGACATCTGTGGGCATGACTGGAGTCCTACATAATTATGATAGATCATGGTTTTGTCAGATATTGCTGTTGTGCCATGTCTAATGGAACTCACTTATTTCTTTCGAGTGTTACGTTATTATTGTTTGTGCCTTCCAGTTTGCACTCAATAGTTTGTCTTGGAATTACATCTGTCTTTTCCCCACTGATGCGATTGTGTTTATTATTATTCAAGTTTTAATCTGCATTTGCAATGGTAGCCATTATGCTAATATGAAAAATGTATCAGTTCATCCTCTACGGATTTCTTGGATGCATCACCGAATTTTAATTTTTCCTGGGTGTTTTTAATTTTTTCAAATTTTGGGGAAGTGGACCAGTTTTTGCGGTGAGATCGAATGAATGTGTAAATATATTTTACTTTTAGGGCTTTGTTTGTTTTCCAGAAAATATTTTGAAAAAAAATATTTTGTATTTTCTTGCATGCAAGAAAATTAGTCAATGGATAATATTTATGTTTGAAAGAAAAATTAAGCTATTTTTTAAAAAATGACTATTTTGAAAATGGAAAGTGAGATTTTGATTAATTTATTTAAATGAAAATAAATTATATAAATATTTAAATTTATTATTAATAATCATTTTTTATTATCGATGTATATTACTATTTATTGTCTATAACTAGTTCTTGTATGTTACTAGTTATTTTCTTTTCAATGTATTTTTTATATTAAATAATTAGTATATATATGAAATATTTTATAGTATAAATTTTGTTATAATCTTACAAATAAAAAAATTAATATTTTTATTATGTATTTAAACACTAAAACATATATTATTCAAAAAATATTTTCTTTAAACAAAGAAAGCCTAAATGCTACTTCCTCCAATTTTCGATTGGGTCAAGTACGAATACCACAATTGATCAAGTTGCTCTCCTTTATTTTGTTGAAACTGTGTATAACCCTTTGTCTTTTGTTTTGCTTTGTTATATTGAATAATAGACCTTGGAAAGTCGTCCTCTATTAATTCCCGGGAAATGGCTATGACAACTAAGCAATCGCTTTCCGCGATGGTTTGCTGGTAACCAAAGTTGGACGCCAAAGAGAGGGCATATAAAATACCCGATGCTTCCGACATATCAATAGGCAGACAATCCTTAACTCTCTTTGAGGCAACAGCCATATCTCCAAAGCCATCATTACCAAAAAATTGCTGCATCTATATTTGCCTTGATAAAACCATTTCCAGGAGGAGACCACCGAATAGAATGAAATATCTGGTATCTACTTGTTCTTCCAAATCTTAATGGCATGCCCATCTCCAACCACCCACATGGACCCAGCCTTAACATTTTTGTAGGGTGTAACAGCCATAACAGTTGTTACATAAGGGTAATGGCCGTTTATTTTAATAATATCACGATGACATTTTTTCTACAACGGTCTCTTTTGCAATTTTCACATATATACAAAATGAGAAGCAGGAATCTCTTATCTCTTGCAGTTTTTACATGTGAACATGTGCAAAAATCTTGTCTGCATTACATACAATATTGCTGAACGGAATCCATTCAATGGATACAATAATGAATGGATTCTGCACCATCGAATTGTTATTGTCTGCACCAATTTCTCTAACAATGGATACAACAGTGTATTGCATATAATTTCTCTCACAATTATTTTTTGCTGACTGCACCACTAAGCAAAGGTACATAGCTTGCTCTGCAACATCTAACAATTATTTCTACATTTCTTCCTCTCTTTTCGTTTTATTTTTACATCTCGCAAATCAGCCACCTTTCCTTCGAAATTCTTTCACAAATTAACTAAAAAAAAACTCAAACAAAATTTAAAGAGTACACAATTTCAGTCATTTCATAATTCAACATCTCATACTATTTAAACAAGGTATATTAATATTCATAATCTAAACTTTTTTTTTTTATTATTTTACTAATTTCAACTTTACAAAATATTGTTAAATTTTAAGTTTTAATTGGATAATTAGCTTGATTTAAGGTTATAAATATACAAATTTATCTTGAATAGATTAAGAAATATTATTAAAAAATAATATTTAGATAAAAAATATTGCTAAAAAAGCATATTTAGGTTACATAATTAACAATTTAAAACTTAACATTATTAGATATTTAACTTAATTAATATTTTATTATATTTTAATCCATAAATTTAAACTTAGAATGGTTAGTTTTATAATTTACAGAATTTATAAATTAAATTGATATTTAATTTTGATTGTTAGTAAACTACTTTTTATTTTATTTTATTTTATTACTTGTTTGGATTACTAAATTATAGAAGATATAAATTATTTATAGAAGATATAAATTATTTAGCTTGATTATTGACTATAATATGGGTAGATATAATTAAAAATAATTTAGAACTTAACATAATTAGGATTTAACTTAATTATTTTAATCTATAAATTTCAACTTAGAACTGATTAGTTTTATAATTCACGGAATTTATAAATTAAATTGATATTTAATTTTTTATTATTAGTAAATTAATTATTATTGATTTTATTACTTATCTAGATTACTAAATTGTGAAAGATATAAATTATTTAACTTGATTATTGACTATAATATGAGTATATATGATTAAAAATAATTTAAAACTTAGCATAATTAGGTATTTCTCTTAGTGGTTTTAATGTGTTTTAATTGATGAATTTAGGCTTAGAATTGATTAGTTTTATAATTTACAGAATTTATAAATTATACTAATATTTAATTTTATTATTAGTAAATTAATTTTTAATTAATTTCCCAACTAGAAAAAGGAAAAAAAAAAAAAAAAAAAAGTAAGAAGAAAAAACTTGAAATGAACCTATTAGATCCAATTGTCAGTGTTGATCTCCTTCTTCGATAATCAGATGGTGGTGAGGAAGGAGTTAAAAGACATTTTTTTTAAGCATTTTTTTTTGTTTCTCATATTTTCATTTCTATGCTATATATAACACCCTTCACTGCTTTGTCTGCTAACTAGTTTTGCAAAAATAATGCTAGCAACACACTTTCTTATCAGGAGGCTTACATTTGCTATTTTTATCAATTGCAATGTAAGACAAGCTCTTCTTATTTTTCTTCTTTTCCTGGTGATCATTTTGTAGTAAAAAACATAAGTGAAGAATTTTTATGTAGTGATTTTGAGAAAGACAATGGCTATGATCGTTATACTCTTTTTCTTTTATTATTATTATTATTATTATTATTATGCTTTCTTGAAGATGTAGAATATGAGTGAATGAAAACAAGATAGAAGATGAAGAAGAGTGTATTTTTTGAATTAACTTATTTGATTAATTTTATGCTTAATTGAGTGTAATACACGCTCCGATTTTTTATTGTAAAAAGGATTTAAATAATTCAAAATCAAAGAATTTTAGGTATTAAATAGCCATGAAGTTAATTTGAATTCAATTGGACTTGAGAAAATACTTTAGAGGCCAAAATAGGCCTTATTATACCTTATAAAAAAATATTTTGCTTTTTTTTTTTTTAATGTTTATGTCATTATTAACAAAAATATCTAAAATTCCCATAATATGACTTTTAATGCAATAAAATAAAACAAATGTTAAAGGTGAGTACAATTCAGTTCAATTCGAAAGGTTATAAATTTTCAAGAATGGATCAAAATTTTGAGAATTTTAAAAGTGAAGAGTTGATGCAGATTTTCAATTTGGTTTCTTAAAATTCAAAACTATTTAGTTCCAATTCTTCGGTTCTTTTAAAATTATTAGGTTCAATTCAGTACCGGTTCAGATATTCAATTATTTTATTAAAAATTAAACTTTTCATTTTAATGTTTAGGAATCAAAATAAATTTTACATTTCTCACTTTGATCATTCAAAGACTAAAATAAATAAATAATAACTAAATTTTACAATACAATTGGTCTGATTCTCAATTTGGATAATATAAAATCTCCAGTATTGTCCCAATTAAAAATCGATACAGTTCAATTCAAGTATTTTACTATTTATATCAAAGATTTTCAATTTTTATTTGATTCAATTCGGTTATTCGGTTCAATTCGAGAATTTTTGCCCATGCTCACCCTTAATAAATGGATAATGATAACGAGACACTAATTAATCATGGTAAAAATACATGAACTTATAATAATTGTGCCTTCTTAATTTTTACCAATAGTTTTACCATTTGAAATCGGATTTGTTTGCGACAATTGTCTTGTAAAACATATTGCTTTCTTATTCTGGTAATTTGGCAGTAAAAATTAAGATAATTTGGTAAGAAAAGGGTTGAGGAGAAATGCCATTGTTGATCTGTTTAAATATAAAAGCTTATTTCCTTTCAATCTGAAACATTGCAAAAAGTAAAGAATGTGTTTGTAATTCAACTCCTCATTACAAATTAAAATTTTCAGTATTTATTACTTTAGAATATTTAATAACTTAGTATGAACTCAATTTAAAAATTTTTAATTAAGTTAAAAATCACTAAAAAGGATAAATTAAAATAAACTTAAAATTTATGTGCAATATAAGAAAACAAGATCAATTTTGAAGAGAGCGTTAACAAAACACAAAAAAAAAATTACACTGATGAGATTCGATCTAGATGAAATAAGCTAAATTTACAAATCAATTAAAAAATTTTGTGTTTTCGTTATGGAAAACACACTTCTTTTATTAAAGTAGATCTTAGAAACATATTTTAGTAGGCTTCTACTAGATATAAATTAGAGAAAACAGAAAACTCTTCTAATTTTTCATTTAGGAAATTGATTACATCTAAACATAAAATTATATTTCCTAATTTGCTTAGAACTATTTTCTGAAAAATTGGAATTATTTTCCACAACTAAACGGCCCTAAGTTTTTAGTTTTCCAATATTTTGAATAAAATGACTTTTATGCTCTTAATATAGTTTTTAAAATTATTACTAATAAACCAAAAATCTTTATTTGACTTTTATCTTTTTAATATATCTTTAAACTATTGTTGACTTTTATACCTTTCTTTTTATATATTTGAGAGAAATTATTTTCATTATATGATTATTACTTCTAAATTTTTTAATTCTCAAGTAATTTCAAATATATATTTGATGCCTAAATTTTAAAAACCAATACCAGTAAAAAATTTTAATAATTTTTCAATAATTACAATTATTAAGCAAATTGATTAGATTCTATATTAAAAATTTTCGACATTTATTATATTCAGCTTAATTTTTCAATGTTTAATTTTCAATTTTACAAATGTTACCTTATTGAAAATTGTAAAAGATGACATTGCATCTAGTAGAGAACTGAAAAAAATAATAAAAATATTTTTTTTTGGTGGTTTAAACACATCAACTAAAATTCTTATGGGTCATAGATAAATGAGAATTTTCTCAATCCATAAGTAGAGTAATGAGAATTTCCTCAACCCATAATTAGAGTAATTTGTCTGCATCGTTACTGAATTATGATAAAATTATACTAGTCATAAAGATTGATTTTGATCAATTAAATCTCACTTAAATATAATAATTATTTTAATTAATATAATTTAATCAATTAAAGATCTGGAGTTACCAGACTATCATATTGCAACTAATATTAATCTATTTATTTCATAATTCTATGAAATAGAATTGAATTATCATATTTTTCTATTTGTTTGTGGATATTGTGCAATTCTGAGATCTTTAATTTGATCAAATTATGTCAGCTGAAATAATAATTATATTTAATTGGCCTAAATGAACAAAGTTAACCTTTAAGACATAATAAAATTTTAATCCTAATTCAAGATCACTAAAATAAATTAATCCTTCATGAACTGTTAAGGATTCTCAGATTCTATGGGCAAAATAGCAATATCAGATTTTTCAGTTTAAGCATGTGCGAGAGATGGAAAAAGTAAACAAGGCCAAATAGACAAATTTGTATTTGAATGGTTGCCTCCATCAGGCCAACACGTTTAATAGAATAAGAGCTACACGAGCTCTTGAAGAAAAAATACTACAAACATCACCAACCAATTGACTGACCACAACACTCGGCATTAATACTGAACGGAAAAATTACAGCACATAGAGCAGCACAGTGTTCTGGAAGAAAGAAGAGAAGACAAGCACTTCCTTCCATTCAAAAATAATTTAAGCAAGTAAAATCAAAGGAATAACATGAATGAATAGAATTTAAGGAACCTGTGAGTGCATTGAACCCAACAACCTTAGAGCCAGAGCTTCTTGCTCTGCGAGAGAAATGGAATCAGTATTCACTACGTTCTCTCTCTTTTCCATTGCCTTGCCATCATCACTGTCACTATCAAAATCGATCTTTGACCTCTTACTTTTTCTGGCATCCAATTTCTCCTCTTCTGATGCAGAAAGATCATCCTCATCATCTCTATCTTCCTCTTCTACAATACTCTGTTTCTTCAACTTCATCTTCTGCTTTGTTCGTTTCTCTCGGCGACGTTGGCGGTCCAGAAGCTTATCTTCCTTGTCAGCCTGCTTCAACTCCTCCCTTGCCTTCTTATAATATTCTTCTCTTTTGCCTGCAAAAATTAAACAAAATTGAGGATGTGACAAAGATAAATAATGTAGGACAGAGTTGTCATTCTGACTATGTCAAGTTGATGCCAACAAGAAAAACTTAGACAAGGAAATCAAGGAATTAGAGGATTTGCCAAGAATTACCAGAATATTTATGTAAAGGAATAAAATAAAAAAGAAGAAAGTGTGTTCATCATCAATGACTACTTTGCTACAGCCATACAAACAGAACTATTCATCCTTGTTCATAGCTCATATTTAAGAGTCGATATTTACCTTGATCAAGTAGAGATGAGCTATCAACATTATTTGCATCAGCCATCCTTGCAAGTGGAGGAAGTGTATTGCCTTCCTCATCAAAGACAATTCTTGTTCCCACTGGTCTATGGATATTAATCTTCAACTTCCTTTTCTTTAAAACACGTGTTGCAGGCCTGCAAAGAAAAATTTTTAAAGAAAATCAACATATATATATATAGACGCACACACACTCACTAAACAATAGTAATTCTTTATATCTGAGACTCATGTCTTAATATAAATGTTCTGTAGAAGTTGCATACATGACATCCCCAAGCTCCCTTGCTTTTTCTTCAACCTTATGTTCAGTATCCTCTGAAAGCAGAAAACTTTTCTCCATATCTACTTCCCCTGAATCACCAATATCTAGCTCATCTACTTGTCTTACCATATCTTCTTCACTTCTGCCAGTTACTAGCTTTTTATCATCGTTGACACAATTATCCAATTCAATTTCTAACATTTTCTTTCCCTTCATTTTCCGATTCAAAAAACGAAGTTTTGGTGTCATTGGTAGACCCATTGAAGCAGAAAACTCATCAATAGGCAGCTTCATCACATCAAAAACCTCTTTATCTTTTTGAATATGGATAGACCGCAAATATGTAATAAAGGCCCTTTTAGCCAAGTCCTGCATATCAGAATCCTTGACCAGCAAAGCTGACAATAACCCAGAAACTGGTTGCAGTCTTTTAGTGTTTGCCTGAACATAAGTGGTAACAAAATCATGGTTGCAGTCAATTAGTTAACAAAGAATAAGACTCAAAAACCGGTAAAATGAAGTAAATTCAACCTTCTATAAACAGCTACTTCAATCATCCAAACAAAATTAAAAAAAAAAAAAAACAATTATGATGATGATAATTTGAATAAAGTAGCCACCTTAATAAATTGTATAGGTACTTTTGCCTCCCGTAATTTTTCAAGCATTTTCATTTCTGAAGGCATCAGAAACAAAACCGACCTTCCTCCAGATAGATAGCGAGCTGTGCGACCAACTCTGTGTATGTAGGATGCAACATCTTCTGGGCAATCCATCTAGAGTAATGAAACAAAGTTTTAATAAATCATTACATACTAAAGATGCATTTCCACTTTGTAAAGAACCAATATCTGACCTGTACAACCCAGTCAATGGCCTTATTAAAATCAAGACCTCTTGAAGCCACGTCAGTTGAGAAGAGAACTGAACGCTTCTCACAGAACTGGGAATAGATTACCATCCTTT
The DNA here is from genome assembly GCA_949677035.1 of Omphalea diandra. Taxonomy (NCBI): domain Eukaryota; kingdom Viridiplantae; phylum Streptophyta; class Magnoliopsida; order Malpighiales; family Euphorbiaceae; genus Omphalea; species Omphalea diandra. Next base: position 13,464 of record CATIWR010558471.1, on the reverse strand, counting down.
TCGCTTGTTTCATCTTCCCGTGAAGACACTTCAAAGGAATTCCAGGCTGCAATTTCTTAAATGCTTCAAAGACAAATTTCACCTGAAACATAGATAAATTCTGAGTCATCAATGACAGAGAGAATTAAAGTAACAATCATAGTTGTTAAAGACACGCCCGAGGGGCGCCAGCCTTTGCGCCTTAGAAATCCAAAGGGGGGCGCTGTTACAAAGGCGCACACCTTGGGCTTCAGGCGAGGCGCCATAAAGGCACGCCTTTATGATAATCTTTACATATTTGTTTTTTTTTTATATGTGTGAGTAAATCTGAACCATTGATCAAAAACTAAAAAACACTTTTGGTAAACCTTATCACACCTGATTATTTCAAGAAAAAACAAAAAAAAAAGAAACAATAAATTTGCTCCAGCAGTAAAAAAGAAAAAAAACAGAAAATTAGGGCAAGAAAGGAATCTGCTCCGGCCAAAAAAATATAAGAAGAAGAAAATTGCCGAAAAAATAGAAGAGGAAGAAACTCTGCTCCAGCTAAAAAAAAAAAAAGAAAAAGAAGAAGAAGAAGTTGTTGACAAACAGAAGAAAAATAAACAATCTTAGGAAACTTAGAAGTCTTGTATGTTTAAGATTTAAAACCTTTATTAAGTTTTTTTTTTTTGTGTTTTTTTGTTGTTGTTGCTTATTGTGTATTGAATATTAATAGTTACAATATCATATTATCTTACTAGTAGTCTAATGATAAAATTTTTAATTTTTTAATTTTGTGCCTTATGTCACTCAGAGACGCGCCTGCGCCTTACCCCTAGACTCTAGGACCCCTTAGCACTTTAGTGCGCCTTACACCTTTAATAACTATGGTAACAATTAAAATAGAGACACAGACACACACACCCCCAAAAAAAAAAAAAAAAAAAAACATTTGCAACAAATCAGTTCTACAGACATATCAAGACAAACTAAATATCAAAATGATTTATTCCCTAATATTTTGTTCTTTTACTGAGGTAACTACAGGATTTTTTTTTGTCTATTTGAATGATTTGTACAATTTGTAATCAAGGTATTTTAGATATCGTAATATCCATTTTAAAGCCATTAGGCTAGAACTCCCCATTTCTAGGGCTAAAAACTAATCTCCACCACTAAAGACCATTTTCAACAATAAGCCATCACCACTCTTGTTATAGCCACCACAAATGAAGCTCTACCAACACAGTGCCGGTACCACTCACAGCATTTTAAATACCGGCACCACCACTATTGAGGCATACCACTAACACTATCATCATCAATTTCTCTAAAAATAAGGAATAAGAAACTTAGAAATATCTGATTCTTAGCAAAAGAAGATGCTCTACTATCTGCATTTTATGTTCCATCACAGTTTCAGATGTTGTGAAGCAATAATGTCACCAGATGTAAATGAGGGACAACTCCAACAGTTGGAGGACTATTGGAGACGAAGGCAAACAAAATATTTACAACAATCATAGCAAGAATGAAATGGGAGGAACCTAAATTTTAAATCAATAATTTTGCAGTAGTAAGTACATTAACATTATTCAAACCATTGAGCTTTTGATTGTTTAAGGTATGTGCAATGCAATCTCAGACACATCAAGTCTTCCAAAATATCTAAATGCACTTCCATGTCTAAAACCCTAATTCTGAAATTACTAAATACAACCAGATGTGACCATGTCAAACTCCAATAACCATGCCATATTAATGCAGTAACAATACTAAAGTAAACGATAATGCATGTGACCATGGCGATATAATTATTAAGCTAAGTCAAACAGATGGAGCCAAACTAACTACAGCTTAATCATACAAATATCGACCATCGACTTGAATAAAGCAGTGAAGGCAATATGTAGAATTACTATATCTGCAATAGACTTGGACTAGTTTAACAGCCAGATACAATGATGTGAGATTTAAAAGGTGTCCTAAACTTGTCATCCAAGCATTACATCTTTGTCCAAGATAAACAAATTACCTGCTTACAGCTTGAAAGAAATACTAGAATCTTCGAATTAAGATGTGACTTTATAAAACTCCATAACATGTCCAGCTTTTGCTCAAGAGGAACAATCATTGCAGTTTGCTGCAAGCGATTTGGAGTTGCTGTTGAGGATTTCTCATGCACACCGACATACTCTGGATCCTCCAAACTGAGTCTTGCAAGATCCTGAACAGATTTTGTTTGTGTTGCAGAGAAAAGCAAGGTTTGTCTATGCTTAGGTAGCTGCGAAATAATTGGATTCAAATCCTTCTTAAAGGAAAAATCAAGAATACGATCTGCCTCATCAAGTACTAAAACCTGTTTCCTAGCCACAAAATTGCAAACAAATCAGCTAGAAAGAACAGGATATGTAATGTAATTTCCCAAAAAAAAAAAAAAAAAAAAAACTCAGACACACATGGAAAAAACACAAGAGTTTGGTTAAAAAAAACAAAAGATACAAAATTAATAATGAATAAATGCAAATATTGACCTGAAGTTGAGAGCAATCAAAATTTGGAGTCTCATCCATGTGCTGAAGAAGCCGACCAGGAGTGCAAACCAAAATGTTAAGCTCATTAACCCGCTCTTTCTCAGGTTCAACATCCTTGCGGCCACCAATTAGGAGGCCAGCACTAAAGTTATGGTACTTCCCAACAGCGTTTAGCACATAAAAAAGCTGACCAGCTAACTCTCTTGTGGGAGATATTATAATGCTACCTACCCCATCTTGAGGTCCCCATCTTTCTCTATGTAACTTCTCCAGAACCTGAAATATTATTACATATACGATAACAAAAAATTACACATGCATAGAGATTTCATCATGCAGTTAATAAGAAAAGCTTTGATTAACAATCAAATAAATATAGAGCACTCTTTAGTCTTCAGATTCACAACTCTTCAAACTTCATTTGAATTTGTTTTCCATTTAAACACATAGCTACCATTCCATTTGTAGAGATCCTATAGTATTACTAGCTACATAAATGTCAAATCAATAAAAATTTTATTTTTAACCAACAGAAATTAACAATTAAAAGAGAGATTAAATTAAATCCCATGTATCTACATCAATTCAATCAAAAATTATCCACACAAAACAATTTTTCCCCCATAAATTTACTTCCCTAATGATTAAATCCCTATTTTCCCACAACTAACCAGCTTATTGCAACCAGAAACACCCAACTTTCAAAACTAAGCATTGATCCTAATCTTGTACCAAATTCAGTTTCTTTACCGCCCAGTGAAAAAAATAGTGGAGAAGAAGTTTATTTCGCTAATTGATAATAGATTTTTTTAATGAGTTTTAAGAGCAAAAATTGATTTTGAAAAATCTCAGATTTAAAAATTTTGCAAATTGCTAGAGAATTAGTGAACGAAAGTAACTACTATTTTTATAAATAGCTAAAAACTATCTCGAAAACTTAAAAAAAATTCGAACTTTGAATTAAATAAAAGAAACCAAAGGGGGGGGGAGCAAAAAAAAAAAAAGAAAAAGAACTCACTGGAATAACAAAAGCTAAGGTCTTTCCAGACCCAGTTTTAGCGGCGCCAAGAATATCTCTACCACAAAGAGCGTGGGGCAGAGACGCTCTCTGAATCTCAGTCATAGTAACAAAACCAGCTTTTTTCAACCCATCTAAGGTTCTCTTCGACAGCGGCAATTGACTGAACTTCGAAGAACCCGCGTAGCGCGTGAAGGTGCCATCAGGGAGGCGGCCAACGGGTGCGTTAGGTGGCAGAGGTGGGAGAGACAGAGGGTTGGAGCCTGAATCGGGTTTTTGAGACTCTATCCATTGGTTAAGTGTGGAGATTTCTTCTTGATCTGCTAACCTACGCTGCTTGCGCAGCTCTCGAGACTTGGATTTGGGCTTCTTCATTTTGGTTTGTAATTGAAGAAGAAGAAGAATGAGGGCAACAGGAGTTTAGGGTTTTGTGGAGGGTTTTTCATAGACGTGCACGTTCTTTTACAAGCACGCGCTTTGAATTCAATTTTTTGTCTAACATAATCAATTATCAGTATATTGTTTTAATTTTAATCTGGGAATTGATTTTATATAATAGAAAACTACTATATTAAAAAAAAATTTAGATAATTGTAGCAATTTTCTATTACATGATATAAAATAATGACAAACAGTTATATTATATATAATTATTTGATAAATAATAAATAATTATGTAAAATTAATTATTAGCTTAAATTAATAATATATATATTAATTAATGACCATATAAAAAAGGTTTTTAAAATGAAATTTAAAATTTAAAATTTAAAAAATTTTAAACAGAAAACTAATATTATATAAAAATTTCTAAATAAAAAATTAAAAAATCTAAAAAATTAAATTACAAATAATTTTTAAATAAAAAATTGTAAAACTTAAAAGTAAAAATTTATTTAAACAGAAGACTAATATTGAAACTAATTTCATTGATTGTTTAAAGCTCTTAGTATATAAGAGATAACTATAATATAATAAATTGTTAGAAATTATATTGTTCAAATTTAATGAATTTTCTCTTGAAACTATGTCATATAATATTAAATTTATGAAATAATAGATAATTTTTTATTCTAATTATTTGATATATATGTATATAATTTTATTATTATGTATATGTTTTATATATAATTTATAATATGTTTTATATATAATTTATAATTATATATAAGTATATAATTTTATTTTTTATTATAAAATACTTAATATTATTTTTTGATCGATTATCAAGAATTTACTCTATTCCAATTTAATAAATTTTCTCTTAAAATTATATCACATAAGATTGAAAGTATAAATTAATAGGCAATTATTTATTATAATTACCTATGCACATAATTATAATTTTTTAAAAATTATTTTATTATTTTATTTACTTGATAATAACTATTTATAAAATAATATTTAATCATTTAATTAATTAACTAATTATTTAATAAGAATAATATTAAATTTGTTTCAAATTTATTACTATAATCATCCGCATAATATGTGGGTTTATGACTATAGTTTTAATAATTACTCCATTCATTTTTTTATTTGACATTTTTGGTATTATATAAGAATTTAAAAATTGTTAATTAACCTATATTTTAAGAAAAAAATCTCTAAATTATCCTTTTAAAGAAATGTAAAAAGACTTTAAAATTGCTTAGAATTATGTTAAAAAAATATTTGATTTGTGTAGTATTTATATAGCAATGATACTTAATAAGGGTAATGATAGAATTGAAAAAAATTAAAATCTTAATGATATTCTAAAATGATAAATATTTTAGAAAAATCTGCCAAAAAAATCAGATAAAAAGAAATGAAGTGAGTATTAATTATGTTTAAATATTAATAAAATATTAAAACATGAGTAAGAAACTCTTTATTTATGCTCTCAATTTTTTTTTAAAAAAATCTTTATTAGAAGATTGATAATACAGTAACTTTTTCTTAAATTTCATGCAATATTACCACATATCTAAAATAAATATATTAACTTGTTTGTGAATTAATTTAAATTGTTATATATAATTTGAATGTAATTCTATATAAATTTAATTTAATTGCTCATTTTCGTTAATTATAGTCATTTGATTAAAAATAAATCATATTTAAATTATTAATTATTTGAAACAAAATAAAATTTTAAGTAAGTTTTGTATGTAAAATCTATTTGATTAAAAAATAATTTTTAAATAAATTATGAAAAATATTATATAAATAATAAAAAATTTAAATAACCATTTGAAAATTTGAAAAAATTGAATAATAAATAACTCAATCCGACTCGAAATATTATTTTTAAAGATAAATTTAAAACTCAACTTAAACCTAATCTGAAATCATTTATATGTGCAAATCCAATGAAAAATCTGAACCTATCCAAAATCTGAGCTATTCGATCCAAAAACACTTTAACCTAAAAATGATCTAATTAAAAAATGACTTAACCCAAAATAATCTGACCAACACATTTACTACTTCTAGTTTTCATTCTTCTCTACAAAATTTGTAAAGAAATTCCTACCCATTCTAGTTTTTTTCTCTCTACAGAATTATATAAGTTCAATAGTAAGATTTCATCATTTTAATCAGTTTTTTTCTCACTCTAAAAGTAATATTGTATCAAAACTCAAAATTTAAGCTTTCTTTGTCTCTCTAGAAGTTTCCTTTCAGCTTTATTTCTCTTTTGCTCAATGATATTGAACATGTTAATTCTGGAACTCAAAATGCATGATTTAGTTTGTACCATCCTCTTATAGCATCTCCAATGGTACTTTTTAAAATAAAAAAATATATATATTTTAGGTAATAAAGAGCATTAAAAAATATTTAAATATAAATAGCAAATAAATTTATTTAAGTCTAATGAACTTTTTATATTTCATTCTTTATTTTTTTTTATCTTATAAAAGCATTTAACATTAATTTGTAAGGAGAGAGAAAAAAAATGTTCAAGAAAGAAAGTCCATAAAAAACATAATGAATTGTAATGATTATATTTTGTATAAAGAGTGAATTTGATTCTTTATATATAGAGAGTCAAACTCATTCTTCACCCTATAATTTGGAGATAGAGGGTAAGTTGAGTTTTATTTTCTTCTATCACTCTTTATAATTAAAAATTTAGGTTGAATAAAAAGTAAGTTAGACTTTTGTCTAAAAATCATAATTTTGTGATGGTCACATCACAACTTAACACTAACAATTTCATTTCATGGAGGCATTCATTTCTTCTAGTGGTCTCAATGCAAAACAAACTAGGGTTTCTCAATGGAACAATTCCAAAACCTTCACCAGTAGATCTTATGTTTCTTCCTTATACTCATAAATGGTGGCATGGTTGCTTATGTTTTTCGATCACTCTTTATAATAAAAAATTTAGGTTGAATAAAAAGTGAGTTAGACTCTCGTCTAAAAATCATGATTCAGTGATGGTCATATCACAACTTAACACTAATAATTTCATTTCATGGAGGCCTTCATTTCTTCCAGTGGTCTCCATACAAAACAAACTAGGATTTCTCAATGGAACAATTCCAAAACCTTCACCAGTAGATCCTGTGTTTCTTCCTTGTACTCATGAATGGTGGCATGGTTGCTTAAAATCTATTTCTCCACCAATTGCTTCAACAATCTTTTGTATGGATGATGATGCAAGTTAGATATGGAAGAAGTTAAATCAAATGTTTGCACGATCAGATGGGTCACGCATCTGTCATTTACAACATCAGTTAAGTACTCTTACTCAAGGTGCAAAATCAATTTGACGCATATTTTACTGAATTGAATGGAATTTGGGAAGAACTTAGGAACTTTCGGCCATTGCTTCATTGTACATGTGGGAACAGTAATCAATCATGTTTTCGACCACAAATTGACACTCAGCAAAAGGATTACATCTTTAAATTTCTAAATGGACTGAATGACTCGTATCAAGCATTAAGATCACATATTATACTCCAGAAACAATTTTCGTCTTTGGATTTAGTGTCTAATATTGTGTTAAGAGAGGAAACATAGAGATCATTGCTATTGCAGATAGAGATCATTGCTATTGCAGTGTCAGAATTTTAATGAAGCTTCAGCTATGCCAATTAACAAATCCAAGTCTGGTTTGATATGCGCTCATTGTGGAAAACCAGGTTATTCAAAAGACAAGTGTTATAGGTTGATTGGTTTTCCTGCAAATTTCAAATTCACCAAAACCAAGGCTTCTGTTAATTAAGTAGCTGCTGAGAATAACACAATTGAACCAGAAAAGGTAATACAAACCATTACATCTCTTAATCTGTCTAAAAATCAAGTTCACAAACTATTAGCTTTGTTGGGTGATTAAGCTGGAAGTTCAAACACTTCTACTTCCCATGTTAATGCTGCAGGTATTTCTGCATCCATCTTTTCTGTTCATCATGCTTCTACTTTAAACTCCCTTTTAAATACGCGATTTCTTATCCCTCCTTGGATTGTCAATATAGGAGCTACAAATCACATTGTCTGTGATCTTTCTCAATTTTCTTATAGGATTGTTTATAATTCATTTGTTCAATTGCCTAATGGAAGGAGAGTTCAAGTTTCTCATGTTGGTATAATAACACTCAATTCCAATATTACCTTACAAAACGTTCTTTTGGTTCCATCCTTTACTTTTAATTTGCTTTCTGTCAGCAAACTCACTGAAACCAACAAACTATGCCTAATCTTCTCATAAATTTTGTTTTATCCAAGTCCTTTCTTCATGGATGACGATTGGATTGACTAAAATGAAAGGAGGATAATATTATTATCTTCAATCTTCATCCAATTCTGTTGTTAATTCTACTATGTTTTTTTGTCTTGTTTATGTCAATAATTTTTGTTATGTTCCATTGTCTGTTCGACATCATAGATTGGACCACATAGCAAATGATAGATTGTTATGGTTGAAACATGTTATTCCTTTCAAATCTGATGTATCGTCTTTGCCATGTTTAACTTGTCCAATGGCAAAACAAAGAAGATTACCTTTCCCTATTTATATTAATAAGACTAATTGTTTTGAACTCATTCACATGGATATTTGGGTCTATATTCTCAAGATAATCTCCATGGTCATCACTATTTTCTATCTATTGTGGATGATTATAGCAAATGCATTTGGGTTTATTGATGCAATCAAAATCTGATGTTTCATTTCTCGTTCCACAGTTTTACAATTTTGTTTTAAATCAATTTCATAGTTTCATTCAAATCACTAGAACTGACAAAGGAGCTGAGTTTGGTCTAAAGTCTTTCTTTAGCTCAAAAGGCATTGTTCACCATCTAAGTTATGTATATATACACCTCAGCAGAGTGGTGTGGTGGAAAGAAAACAGTAACACATACTGAATGTTTCTAGATCCCTTCTTTTCCATTCTTCATTAATCTCATTAACAGAAGTCCTTCTGCTCAATTAAAAAAGAAAACTCCTCATGGAATCCTTTTTCATGATACACCTTCATACTCTCACTTAAAATCTTTTGGTTGTTTAGCTTTCGCTGTTAATCTTACTCATAAAACTAAATTTTAGTCTAGATATAGAAAATGTCTCTTTATTGGTTATCCATTAGGCTATAATGGGTATAAACTTTTTGATTTAGAAATTAAGTCAGTGCTTATATCTAGAGATGTTCAGTTTCATGAATATATTTTTCTGTTTCAACATATCACTTCTTGCTAATTTCATTCTTGTAGTGCATATATACCTAGTTTAGTTTCTACCTGTTGCACCAAATGATTTTTCCGCTCATAATTTTCCTTCCAATAAGTTACCCTTCTGTACCTGTTTTGTCTCCATCATCTTCCTTATTGCCTTCTTCCCCTTCTGCCATTCCTTTAGATCCATCTTCACCTCTGCCTGCAATAGAATCATCATTCATTTGATATTCCTATTAGTTCTTCCAATCCTCCTTCCTCTTCTCCATCCAATCCTCCACTTCCTGGGCCAGTTAGAAGAAGCACAAGGTCAATTAAAATTCCCTCATATCTCATTAATTATCATCTTGGTAAACCTTCTGCTTGCACTTCTATTTTTTTGCCCTGCACATCCAATTCAATGTTATATTTCATATCATTTTTTTTTCTCTTTCATTTCATTCTTTTGTTTCTTCTATTTCCTCTATTTCTAAACCTGCAAATTATAATCAAGCCATCTAGCATGATCACTGGCAAGCTATACAGGATGAACTTAGAGCCTTAGTAAATAACAAGACTTGAAAAGTAGTTCATTTACCTCTTGGTAAAGTTGTTATCGGCTGTAAATGGGTGTACAAAGCGAAGTCTAATAGTTCAATTAAAAGGTACAAAGCCAGGCTAGTGGCTAAGGGTTATAATCAAAAGGAGGATTTTGGTTACTAGAAACTTCAGCTCTGTTATTAAGCAAATTGCTGTCAGACTTTTCCCTGCATATTAACAATTAGCACTAGCTCAACTTAATATTAATAATGATTTTCTAAATGGTGATTTAGAAGAAGATGTTTATATGGAGTTACCAAAAGGCTACCAGTTTCAAAGGGAGATACAAAATGAAACTGATACTGCCAAATTGGTTTGCAAGCCACAAAAATGTTAATATGGATTGAATCAAGCATCTAGGAAATGGAAAACAAAGTTTTCTGAATGCTTACTTGCTAATAGGTATTGTCAATCAAAATCAGATTATTATCTCTTTACTGAGAGAAATGAAAATGATTTTATTGCCTTACTGGTATATGTTGATTACAATGTGATATAATTAGAAACATGATTAGAAACTAAAAATCCACCATAATCCTTCTTATTGTCAACAATCACAATCTTTTCAAACTTTATTTCAATTTTTCTTCACATCCATGCATGATGAAATCACACCTTAAAAATATTTACCAATAGAAAAAATTATAGAAATTGTCCTGAACTTTTAGTTTTTTCATCACTAAAATTTATCCTCTTTCAACATATTTATATTGAAATTTAGGTCTCAAGACTCAAGTGCTGATAAACTTTTTCCTCCATTTATTCATATATGTAATGTTACGTAGTCTAAATATGTACTTAACCTTATTCATATTTTGATTTGGATTATTTAATATGAATATGTTGTAAGTGTTTGGAGATAAATGCCTTAAAAGCTTTTTATAACTTTGATATATGAGTTTAAAAGGTTCAGGTCTAAATAATGTGACATGCTGATAAAAAATAAAAATAAAAATAAAAAATGTCATGGTACACACACACACAGAGCCCTCCATCCCTGTCTTTTTATATGTCATTCAAAATAAAAAGATTAAGAAAATTATTAAATAATTTTAATTATCAGAAAAAAACAATTACATAACACTAAATTATCCTTTTATTAAAGTACTCAAAATACTACTTTATTAATTCTCTCTCATATCAGATAAAAACAAAATTGAATAAAACATAATTAATATCTGCTTAATTTTCTAAAATCGTAGAAAAATTAAAATAAGATATAAACTGAAAATTTGAAGAAACAACAAAAAATTCTAAAATGAAAATAAGAAGAAATGGAAGGAGTACAATATAATATATAAGACTTATTTTTCCATGCAACATTTTTACTTTATAAGAACGTTTATCTCCTTATCTAGTCCTGCTTCGAATCTTCCCTAATCATCTTCTTCGTTCGCATTCCTCTCTGCAAAATTAGTATATAAATTCCAACCCATTCAAGAGGCAATTCCAACCCATTCAAGAGGCAGCAAACATAGATAGAATTACTTTATAATTTACTGAACAAATCTGATGTTCCCATATAGCTATTCAAAATCCAACTAGCAAAATTACGATTCAATATTTGTTTCTTTTTATACTTACACTATATGTCCCTTCTTTATATCGACACAAGTCATACTAGCAATTTATCAAGTTGATTTTAAGATTACCAGTGAGATGAAACAAATACCTCAAAACCGCGCTTTTTGTTTCTTTCAAGACAATTGCAATTTCATTCTTATATAGGTTAACTGCTTTTAACACCCGAGTCTTGCCATATTAGACTACTTAGTCCTCCATTTTTCTAAATTATATTAAAATATTCATATATTTTTAACTCTCCTAAACGAAGACACGCTTTTGTTAAAATTGCTATTAAATTAACATGAAAACTCCACATTGCCCTTAACTTTCATTTTAATTTTCAATTCTTACCCCAACCAACAAACCGCGTTATTCAACATTCAAGCCAACAGTGGAAGAACTAGGGGCTCTGGCATGGGCTGATGATCCCCCTGAAACTGCCGACGATGAGCGACGTGGAGGAGTTAAAGGGTGCGTTTACGAGCGAGATTTCCACACGGGTCAGCAAATTCACTCCCGAATTATCAAAAACGATGAGTTTTTTTCTTCAAGATGCTTTGATGGGTTTTGTTGGAATGGTAGAAAGTGGGTTTCTTGCTGATAATTTTGTGGTGCTTAATGCATTGAAGGCTTGCGGTACATTGCGGTGGATTGAGTTTGGGAACGGTATTCATGGGTATACAGTGAAGTTGGATTTAGATAGGTGTTTTTGTTTTTAGTAGTGCGGTGGATATGTATGGAAAATGTGCGGTTTTGGACGATGCAAGAATGATATTTAGTAATATGCCACTGAGGAATGTGGTTTCGTGGAATTCATTCAAAATGGGTTTTATGAGGAAGGGATTGAAGTGTTTGGTGATATATGAGATTGGAAGATGTTGATATTAGTCAATTTACCCAATTGGGGTTTCTTTCTACTGTAGTTAATTTAGAGGCAACTAAGGATGGAAATAAATCAAGACAGTTCACAAATTATTCGAAATCAACTCAAAATTAATTGAGTCGATCTTGATCTCAAACTACTTGTCATCAAACGAACCAAATTCGAGTTTCAAAATATTCAGCTTAAAAGACTTACAGGTCTAATCAAATTTAAACATATTTGTAATATTACTAATTAAATTTAATTAATCCATACTTAATCAAGTTTATTCGAGCTTGAATTTTAATTTATAAAATTTATAAAAAATTACATAAATAGACGAGACTAATCGATTCGAGCTCGAATATTCGAATACTTGACCGAACTCGAGCTTGAGTTTACAAATTAAAGCTCAATCGAGCTCGAAATTCAAATTTTCAAGTCAAGCTCAAGCTCAAATATGATAACTCAAATATGACAGGATTGGATTTGACTTGATTACACTTTTAGGTGTCCTTATAAGGGTAACCAAGGGTATGCCATTACTATTGTACGCGGATTTGAGTTGGACAATATCTCATCAGTTTTGAATTTTTTATTTTAAGGTTTGGTTGGTTGAGGATGTTGACTTGGTCTTCAACAGGATGCTTGAAAAAAATGTGATGACATGGATTATTTAGTGAAACAACACTCATTTAATTAAGTGAAAATAAAAATAAAATTATAATAATACTCTCCTCTTTTATACAACATATCTCACTCTTCTTCTTCTCTTTCTCTCGACAGTTATGGCTAAACTTGGATTTTTCTTGTTCAAAATTTTGAAAAATTCCAAAATCGGACTAAAGTTCCTATCAGAATTAGAACCAAATTGAAATCTCTCAATAATCAGAATCGAGTTGAACCAAAATTTTGATTTTGTTTGGTTTGGTTATTTGATTTTATTCAATTCTTTATTTTTTATTCAATTTAGGTTGGTTCCGATTCGGTCCCAAATTTAAATATTTTTTAATTTCATAACTATAATTTTTTAAAACCATTTTATTCATATAAACTATCTTTTAAATATTATAAAATATATTATAACATAAAATTATTTATATGAATGCATAAAATTGGTAAAAATATAACTTTGTAATTATAAAAAAAATTATATTAAGTAATATTCAAGTGTACAAATATATAATATATTTACAATATTTAAATTTTATAGTTTTACATAAATGTATAACATGTAGATGTACTTTATATATATATATATATATATATATATATATATA
>CATIWR010558398.1:0-16202 GCA_949677035.1 Omphalea diandra | reverse complement strand
TAATCTGGATTTGGTATGAATGATGTGGTATTAAGAAGGCCATAATTTCCACCAATTAAGGCTTGTCTGCAGAAAACCTTATGGTTGAATGTTGATGTCATGCCCAACTGATCTAAGTACCTATTATATTAGTTCGCATATTTATACAAATGTTACCTATTCTGTTTAAAAAAAAAAAAAAAAAAAAAAAAAAAAGATATAAGAATCAATGGTCTAACCAATATCCATTGGAAAAGGTGTGTGAGACATCCTTCCCTCCACTGTTATAAGCACCACCAGATTCCCCAACCCAAGCACTTGACCATGGACCAAATTCCTTGATAGTAACAGAAAGGTCTCTGTATGTTTGTGCAATTTGATCCAAGAAATATGGATCCTGAATCTTGTCAATTAGAGTTATGTCCACGCCTGCATCCAATTACAACGTTATTAATTAGTCCAAGTGCAAGAAGATTAATGAAAAGTCTCAAAAAAAAGGAAAATACAAGTATATTTACCTGGACCAAGGTTGTAGATATGGTGGGTTACTCCATTAACAACATCAGGTCCAGTGGCCTCAAGAAAAGTACTAAACCATTTCTCATCAAAGAAACCAGCTGGACCTAACACTCCTGGTCTTGTTTCAGGATCCGGATATAACTCAGCCACTACTTTCTTCAATTTAAGCATATCTTTGGCATACTGATCAGGTGTTAATCTTGCGGATACTCCAGATGAGCACAACTCATTTCCTAATAAGGAAATTAAAATCCAAAATTTATTAGCAAAAAAAACATTAATGCTAAAAAATAAAGTTAAAAACTTTATAACAAAACAAACAGAATTACCTAATTCAAAAGAATCAATTTTATGTCCCTTAGAAATACTGTACTGCATAAGATCACGAGCATTTGTTGAATGCCAATCACCCAAATAAAGGTTTGAGTCATTGGACTTCTTCTTCCCAAGCAAAGCATTCAACCCAAATGTAAATATAACCCTGCAACAGATGAAATTTATCAAAGATCATAACAAATTGCAAGAAAATTTTTATTAGAAAAAGAAAAAAACTGGTAGAATGAATGCATACCCTGTTTGGTTGAACAGCGCATTAAGTTGATCCCATCTTTCCATGGTAAGACTTCCTCGAGTAAATCCAAACAACCCATTGTCGTTTCTTTTGAAATGAGGAAATTTCTTGATGCTATTTCCGACCTGATAAACAACTTGATCTTGCAATGACCCTCCAACTCTAATTCTGACACCTCCAAACGCTGAAAATTATATGCAAAAATCAGTGTCTTTTAACACTAAAAAGAAGTTTATAAAAAAAAAAAACTCGAATTAAGAGCTTGAACAAAAATCAATAATTACCCTTTATTGCATTAATCAAAATCTTATTTTCCAAATCCTGCATTTAACAAATACACAAAAGTTCTAATCTTTAAGAAAGGAAAAAAAAAAAAAAACAATCAAACTTAATTTTAAAAAGAAAACATAGATAATAATAATAATAATAATACCAAATTTAAGATGCCAGCTTGTCCCCATGGACACTGTCCATAGTTACACTTAGTACTTGGCCACCAATCCAAAGTTGCACAAACAAAATTATCGTCTGTTTTGGCTACGGCTGTTAACCCTTTAACAGTAACCTTAACATCATCAGCTGCCTCTGCAAAGCAAAAACATGATAAAAGAAGAAAGAAAACAACTGTGGTCAATCTACACTGAGCCATTGAGAAAATGGAATGGAGAGAACCGTGTTGGTTCATTTGCATTTGGAGTATTTTATAGTGAAAAGTCCTCTGATGACAGCTACTCATATCTAAACGAATTTTACTTTATCTCAACTTTCTTTATCATATAATATCTCATAGAATATTTGATAACAACAAACGCAATCTTTACTAATGATTCTACTACTGGTCATTGGATAAAACTTAAGTAAATTATACAGTGACGGATTTAATATTGCTGATTCATTTATCAAGTGTATAACTGATTAGCCTTCTCATATTTCTAATGATACATCATTCGGCTAATAGCTTGAAGGTTAACAGATTAAAGGTTTAATCTTATACTTTTGAAATATTTTCGGTGTATCAAAAAAAAAAAAATTCCTACAATGTTAAACCTTAGCAGCTTTATGTCTTTTAAATATTCTCAATATAATTGGAGTTATCTTGTATTTGACTTACAGGTATTGTATTAGCAATATGAATTTATTGAACTCGTGAATTAATCTAAAGTCTGATGAAAAATCTATAAAATATGATAGTAAAATTGTAACATTTTACGAGTAAAAAAATAATATTGAAAATTATCTATATGTAATTAGAAAGAGATTAACTAATTTTCAATCATCTATATTCATATTCTACCAATGCATCATATAATAACCATAAACTCATGATGTGGCATGAGTTTATAACAGTTTTTTTTAGAAAAAAATTGAAATTATCATGAGAACTTATATATATATATATATAATGTAAATTAGTTTTTAAACATATTATTAAATAAAATATTTGATTAATATCTAATTTATATCATAAATTTCGATACAACATTTTATAAATAAATAAAATTTAAAATTTAAAATTTAATCTTCAAAATTAATTAATAATTATCTATTCAAATTATTTTATATTTACATTCATTTATTTGATAAAGCAATATTCATAGTAATATGTAGGCGAATGAAAAAATAAATTAAGAAAATAATAAATATGTTTGTTAAAAATCATATACAATTGTACGGATTAGCTTGTTTACTCGTAAACTCATACGAGTTAAGACTGGCGAGTGTAACAACCGTGGCAACATGTTCAAATCCGGCGCCTAATTAACCATTAAAAGTAATAATACTGGGCTTGCTGTTCCTGCAAATCAAACAGAATGCCCGTACACCTATGCCATCAGCTACAAGCAATAGTAGAAGATGTCTCCTCCTTCTGGAGAAATGCAAGAACATGAGACAACTGAAGCAATCACATGGACAGGCAATCACATGTGGCCTTGGCTACAACCCCTTTGCTTTAAGCAGACTCTTAGCTTTCTGCTCAGACCCTCATCGTGGAAGCCTAAATCATGCGTGGAAACTCTTTCAACACATTCAACAACCCACCATTTGCATCTGCAACACCATGCTTAAAGCTTTTCTTCTCCAAGGTGAATACACCCATCTTTTTAATTTATACTATTCTATGTTCCACAATGGCATGTCCCCTGACTCCTACACTTTGCCTTATGTGTTGAAAGCTTGTGCGAAGTTGCCATCTTTTTGTTTTCTTGGTGAATTAGTACATGGGTATTGCTTGAAATCGGATTTTGTGGGGAATACTGTGGTGGGTAATTCCTTGATTTTGATGTATTGTGGGTTTAGTAATATGAGAACTGCTTGATGCATATTTGAAGAAATTTACACCCCATGTGCTGTGTCATGGACTTTGATGATCTCAGGTTATGCTAAAATGGGTGATGTTGATTCTGCGAGATTGTTCTTTGATGGAGCCCCAAGGAAGGATGTAGGAATTTGGGGTGCCATGATTTCTGGGCATGTGCAAAACAATTGTTTCCAGGAGTATTTATATATGTTTAGGCTGATGCAGTTGAGTAATGTCGCTCCTGATGAGGGTATATTTTTAGCCGCTCTTTGTGCTTGTGCTCAGTTGGGTGCTGTGGATACTGAGATTTGGATTCACAGATATTTGGACACTGTAGGATTACCATTGAGTATCCGGCAGAGCACGAGTTTGATTGATATGTCTGCGAAATGTGGGAATTTGGATTTAGGTAAAAAAATATTTGATGAAATGCCTCAAAGAGACACAATTTGTTGGAACGTTATGATTTCTGGTTTGGCAATGCATGGAGAAGAAGAGGGTGCACTCAAGCTGTTTTCAGAGATGGAGGAGGCTGGGTATAGGGCAGATGATGTTACGTTTATAGCAATTTTGTCCGCTTGTAGTTATTCTGGAATGGCATACGAAGGCTTAAGATTATTAGATAGAATGTGGAATGTGTATAATATAGAGCCTAATAGTGAGCACTATGGGTGTATAGTTGATCTTCTTAGCAGAGCAGGCCTCCTTCAAGAAGCAAAGGAAATAATAATCCATAGAATGTCTACTTCAAGCAGTTCCTCTGAAGAAGCAGTAGCTTGGAGAGCATTACTTAGTGCTTGCTGCAACCAAGGACAAACTGAAGTGGCTGCGATTGCGGCTGAAAGATTGGTGTGTATGTTCTGATCTCAAATTTGTATGTAGCCACTAGGAAACATGATGATGCCAAAAGAATAAAGAAGATGATGAGAGACAGAGGTGTAAATACGGTACCTGGTTGCAGATCAATCAAGATTAATGGAATTGTTCATGAGTTTGTTGCTGGAGAGAAAACACAAACAAAATCGAAGAAATAGAATCTGTTTTAGAGAAGATGAACAAGCAACTGAACTATTTCAGGTCTTACCCCTACTGACTTATGGGTTGACCAGACAAAATGCCTACCGTCTATTCTTTCAGCATCTTTAGTTTCAGTGATCCTTTATAACACATGCTTTCCTTTATCATCTCTTTTTCTAGGCACTATTCATTTGTGCTGTTTGTATACCTGTAGACAAGTTGCTGAAAGATGATTCCAAGGTTAATACTTTATACTAGTGAAGAATTTGTAGAGCATACTAGCTGAAAGATTGTGAATATTTTATCTGGATTTATCTGAAAGATTGCAAGAACTATATAGTACATGTAATACTGTTAGAGCACTGACAGTGGATGTGTAACTCATCAAAAGAGTGTGTATGTACAAGGAGTTAATCAAACTGGGGCTAAATAATAATCTGGTCGTTGATCGCGAACCTTGGAATGGCAGTGAGGAATGATTTGCATATTTTCCATTTTTGCTGCAAATAAGCAAGTAAAACTTGGGGTACCCAAAGGGTTCATATTAACCACTTCGTTACAATAAAATTATGTACTTGACAAGTAGCAACACGAAAACACATCAAGAAGCCGAATATCAACTCTACAGCATCTCTCTCATCCCATATCGATATGGAATCTTTTGGAACTATATAAAAACTAGGCATAACTTTTGCTTTTCTCAGGAGAAAAATTTGCAAAACCTTTTGCAAAGAGAGCTATTGGATTTTCCGATAACTCATAAATATATACTGGTAATAACACGTATGATTACAGCATCCAGACAATTAAAGACTATGTTGAGGTCTACTAAACTAAAAAATCTGCATCAGAGACTTCAAGGACTTTGTGGACACCTATTGGGTTTACGCCTGGCTTGAATGCATTTCCTTCAATGTACCTGAACATGGAAATGAATCAATTGTTAAATCATCAGTCAAAAATATTCAGAATTGTTGAGTTCACAGGTCTGAGTGCAGAAAGAAACTCACATTTCTTTCAAGTACGGATGCTTATAGAAAGCATCAGGAATTCTCCCCGAAAATTGATTGTGATCCAAGTACCTGGAATACGATCAAGATCAACTCAAAAACATATAAAAGAAACTAAATGCTATGCAATAAAACATTATAACATTCAACAGTTAAGCACTAAGCAGATAATGTAGCAATGTATTTCTCATATTTTCCCAACAGAAGTGGGGGAAGGGACAAGTAAACGATCCACCAACTTGCTTGCACAGCAAGAGCATCGGCTTTTTTGTTGCTAAAACAGCCATGTACACCTTGATAACAACAAACAAGCAAGGTCAAGTACCTATCAGTGACAAGTTATTTTTTGGAACTTGAAATTAGATACTCAGGGAACAGGATGATATGCAAACTTACAGTCTCTTCTCAGAACCCTGGGCAGCCATTCTCATCAATTTAAGATGTGATACAAATTTGTGATAACATATCCCCTAGGTAAGCACTACTATTGAGAATTTAAAATAATTGCCAATAGAGGCTTGTTATAAATACTTTGAAAGAAACAGCTTAAATAACTCAAGCAAACATGAGGTTAAGTGAAATTTTTTATTAGATTATTCATTTTTTTCTTCATAATGTCATCATTAAGTGTATATAATGAATCCAACCCTTTTTCTTTCTGATAGCTAGAGACAATCTCTCAATAAGTACATAGTTACATATGTCATATGCTTCCATAAAATAAAAATATAAATGAGGGAAATAAAGAGAGGGAGAGAGTAACAGCAGAACAACATAGAATCACCAGAAGTTTCAACATAGAACTTACAAGTGAGTCAATCTAGGAATATGACCAATTGCAGCAGGTATTATTCCAGACATCTTATTATGAGATAGATACCTGTGACCAACAAAGCAATTAAATAAAAAGCCTTCTTGTAAAAACCAAAGAAAATCTAACTAGAAGATGATTCTCACATATGGGGGAAAAAAAGGCCCTCTTGTCATCCGACAAAGACAAACTAAAAACAATGTGTAACAAGAAAATAACAAAGACAAAAATAAGCAAAGCTTACAATATTTCTAAATTGCTCAAGTTTGCAAGCTGTGCAGGGACTCCTCCAGTGAGATAATTATTATTTAGATAACTGCATATCACAATCAGAATAGAGTTGCTTAAATGAGCAGTTGGTTTAGTTCAGAAGATGATATCAATTTAATAATATTCAATCTGGCAAATATTAAATACACTCACAGATTGCGAAGTGCAGGGAAGCAACCCTCAAAACGTATTAATTCCCTAATAGTACCTACTAAATGATTGTTGCCGACATCCCTACACATGGTTTTCAAAGTGAGGCACGATAAAAACACAATGCTGATCATTAGCACCCTACAAAGATATTCTAATGAGAACATGAGAATTACAAATGCCGAAGGTTTTGCAAAGTCCCCAACTCTGCAGGAATTCGCCCAGAAAAGCGATTCTCATGTAGATAGAGATAACGAAGCTCAGGAAGATTAGCAAGCTCCTTAGGAATTTCACCTTTGAAATTATTGAAGCTCAAATATCTGCAAAATTTCATCTGTTCATCTTCAGCCAGAACAAAAACTTCAATAAAAATTAAAAAACAGAAGCTATAGGGCACTATGAATATCCATTTGACTCACAGATGGGTTAAACTCTTGAGTTCACCAATTTCAGGAGGAATGAAATCTTGCAGCTTATTCCACCTCAAATTACTATACAACAACCAAAAGAACAAAACTTTAAAGAATCAAACTTTGCAACTACAGCTAGACTAAATCACGCTAAAGCTTGAAACTTGAAACAGAAAAGGCAGCAAAAATGAAAAAGGTTGGGTTATTACAGTATCTTAAGACGCTTCAAGCGGCCAATCTGGGGAGGAATAGGCCCCGTAAGTTTGTTATTATGGAGATCCCTGCCATGCCATATAAACACACCCTGATAAAACACCAAGTAATTAAAACAAAAACGCAAACAGATCAAGCAAAAGTGTAAAATATCTTACAGTCGAGTGAGATCCAACAAATTGGTAACAGCAGTAGGAAACGGCCCGACAATTGACACTGCATACACTTCCCTGTAACCGACCAATCAATAAAAATAAAAAAAATAACAAGAGTGAAAAGTGTACATTAAAAAAAAAAAATAGCAGATGAAGAGAGTAATTGTACAATTCAGTGACGACTCGATAATCTCCTTGAGTGGAGCAAGTGACGCCGGACCAAGGCGGCAGTCCGCCGTCGCCGCATGGATCGTCGCCGACCCAAGCATAAACCACGCGCCACCCGAGCGATGCTTTAATCTCATTCAAAGCCTTGACTGAAGCAGGGAAAACATGGTCAATTCGTGCGTATAGAAATGGAAGAGAGAAAGAGAAGATCTGAAGAAATTACCGTCACGTTTTAGGGTTTTGGAGACGGCGAGGGACAGTAGCAGAGGGAAAATTAGGATCAGATACGACGACGTGTGCGATAGACGACAAGCCATGGTCTGGAAGCTGAGATCTTACTACCAGTGGACGACGGTGTAGTAATGATACTATTTATTTAATCATCAGTAGTGCAAAAAGACCAAAAGGAAATTGAAAAATCAGAGACGGTAAATAGTTTTAAGCAAACGCGGAAATGGAGGGAAGGCCGAGTCGTCGGTGATTAATTTTCTTTTTTATTTTATTATTTCTTTGCTATGGGTTTTTCTGTGAGATACGAACCACAACGATGCGTTTTGTAGGATATCTATTTCGAATTTCAATCTACTATGTAATAAATGGTACTAAACTCTATACGCTCGCGATTTGGGCGGACTGTTAGATTCCAAGCGGCACATTTTTTAGATTATTTTTCTCCGTTTTAAAACAAAAATTGAAGAATTAAATCTAATCTAATATAATACTATATATAAAACCAAATTTGAAGAATTAAATCTAATCTAATATAATTCTACATCTAATATAATAGCGAAAAGTAAGAAAAAAAATTAACTCCGTTTCTTTGTTTATCTGATATATCATCTCAAATTAATTTTTATTGATAATTTTTTTTTAATTTTTAATTTTTAAAATTTTAATTTTTATTTATGATAATTAAGATTGAAGTAATATTTTGATTTTATATTATTGTTAAATCAATTATGACACATTGAATTTTTAACATTAATTAATAATTTAATATCAAAAATTAAATAGTTGACTTTAATTTATATATGAAATAATTTTAATTTTAATAAATATAGGAAAAATGTTTCGTATTTGATGTACAATCTCTTAAAGTCAATTATTTTAAAAAGACTTTAATAAAAATTATTTAATTTTTAAATAATTTTTTATTACATAAAACTTATATTTATAGTTTTATATAAATAAAAATTAGATCATTCATAAATTAATAATTTGACTTTAATTTTTGAAGTCTCAAACATCTTTAATTCACTTTTTATTTATCTATTTAAATATGTATAAAAGCTTCATTTAAAAAAAGTTACACGTACTGTGAAGATATATTTTAAATTTGTCTTTGAAAAATAATTTTAATAAATATATGAACTAAAACTAATTTAAAAATAAATAAAAAATTATCATAGTGACTCTTAAAATTTTAAAGATTTTCTAATTTATATTTTATTTTCGCTATATATAGTATTTTATTATGGAAACTTAGCGCAAAATTGAGAATACAACTAATTGTTTCTAATATATTAATAACACACTCAATCAATTTTTTTCACATCCAATATATATTGATTTAAGTTATAAAAAAAAGGTTTATTATTTCTCTTGTCATTTTTAGTTTAAATTTACTGAAATATTTATAAAAATATAATTTCTCATAAATTTATTAAATTTGATGTTGATAAGCCTAAGTAAATCAGCACAAGAAAAACAAAGTATTTAGCCAAATTTAGAAATCTTTTAACGTGTAAAAAAAGTATTTGAGTCATCTTTTATATATATATATATATATATATGAAGCGAAAACAAAGAGAAGATAATATGTTGATGTGGTGTGTATATGTTGAGCTTGCAATACAAGTTTTATTGAATTTATTTCAATAAACAAGTACATTAATAACAAGTTATTCATAAATTTCATTCAATCGATGTCTTTTCATTTTCTCTGTATTTTATTAGTTTCTCTTAAAATCTCTAAATTTAATAAACACTCAATAATATATTAACTATATATATATATATATATATATATATATATATATATATATATATATATATATATATATATATAAGTAGAAAATATAGAATGCTATTCAAAAAGAAGAGAATACCATTAATCTATTGACAATAATAAAGGAAGGAAGCAAATGAGAAAAAATCCTAGATAAAATCTTATTAATTTGAAAGATCAAAGCTCTTACTAATTCATAATCAAAGTTAATATTATTTTCACAATTTTATAGGAGTTGATTTCTCTTATTTTAAGTTCTTATAATCTAGTTTAGTAGTGGATTATTGAGTTTTGACAAATCTAAGGTTGAAAGTTGCATTGTAAATTGATTAATTACAAGATAGATTTTCAAGCTAATTTTAGAGAGGATTTTGAACTTATTTCCTAAGTCAAATTAAAAATTAAAGACGGATATAAAGTAGTTTTCCCAACTAACTATCCTACCAGTCAGTCTTTACACCAATATTTTTTCAAGGTGAAATGCTAACAACTTTTTGCATTTGAAATAATATACTTAATCAATTTCTTATTTTATAAAATTATACTTTTATGTTTATATATTTAATATAAATAATTGATTTTTCAAGATATAAAAGTGCACTATTGTTAATTAAACATGAAAAAAATTTGATATCAATTAGAGAAACATTTTTCTTTAAAGCACCATTTCATCTTTAAATTTACAAAAAATATATCAAAATAGTATATGTTAGATTTAATTTTAATTTGTTTTTGAAGATTTTAAAAAATAATAAATGAGATGAGAGGTAAATTAGATGTTAAAAAAATATCTCAATTATATATTATTTTTATAGCATTTAATTTAACCAATAATAAAAGTAATTAGCTTATAAAATAAAGAACTAATTAGTATATTATGAAAAAAACTATGATGATTTTAGTATTTTATCTAATTTTCCGCTATATTTTTAGAATAAAATAACTATTGATTTTTTTTATTTCATAAGAGTACAATAAGTCAAATCAACGTGTGATTTATACAATAAAAGAGCAATCTTTCTTTTAAATAATCTCTTATCATTAATAGCAAATGAAGAAACTTATAATGAGAAGAATCAAACTTGAATAACGAGGATGCATATTAGTGCAAATGCAAAATAAGTAATAATATTGACTTCATGTTTTATTCTCAGAATAATATTTTATCTTTTTATGATTAGAGCATCTACAATAATTTTACACTCTTTATAGTGTAATCTATATATCATATCATCAATCTATTATCTTTATTTTCATTACACTATTTTTCACTATAATTACACTCTAAAAAGTATAATAATATGGATCTACAATCAAATCACATATTTATTTGAATAATTTATAATATATACCCAATATATAAATAAATATATTTTCTAAAAAATTATACCATTAGTTTTGAAAAATAATTTATTAACTTTGAAAAATTTTTTACTTTTCTAAAATTTTTTAATATTATGAAAAATAACAAATTATTAATTATCAAAAAATAATATATATTTTTCTAATTCTTTACATTGCTATTTTTTAAAAATAATTAAATATTAAATAAAGACTCAATAATTATAATTTTTTATTTAATTAATATAACTCTATCACGTAATTTAAAATAATTGAAAAAAATATTAATATAAAAATATTAATTTTCATAAAAGACTTTAAAAATCTTTTTTAATGAACTAATTTATTATTATTTTTTTAAAAAAAAGCTTAAAGACCGTCAAATTAGCGGCCGTTTAAGTGAACATTTATTAAGTTAAATATCTTACACCTCCACAATAAAGAAGTTGAATGATAATATTATTATATTAATTTGTTTTTTACGAAATGAAGCAAATAATCCATGGGCCTCCTAGGTTACTCAGATTGACCCGACCCGTTCGATTAAAGTTTGTCTTTGTCCATTTTTTTTCCCGGGTTCGCAAATTCTCCTTCTCACTTCTTTTTTTTTTTTGTTTTTTGGTGGAAATAACCCAGGCAAAGCCTGAGCCTTCACACTGCCACTAACCTCAAATCTTTCCTCCGCTCTCCGTTTCACAGGCAAAATGGTAAAAAAAAAAAAAACCCGAAGAAGAAATAGCCGCCCCGGTGTCGCAAAACGCCACCGTTCCAGTTGTATTGACGTTTTCAAGACCCTGTTTGGCAACGTTGAACAAATCCCAACAGCTTCCCCCATCTTCTCCACGACAATCCGTTCAAGAGAAAGCTCGAGAAAACCAATGATGTTGGCAATTCAAATTCTAATGTAGCTGACGCGAACAGAAAGCGAAACGACTTTAAAGAGTCCAATCTGGAACAAGATTCAATGGAGAAAGAAGCCACAGAAGTTCCCAACATGGTTTCTGATTTCGATAGCTTGGTGGTTGAGCCAAAATCAGAAAGGTCCAAGAGAAAGAGAAAGAAAGATGAGGCAGAGAGAGAGTACGAGGCCGAAAAGTATGGGGTGGTGCCGGAATATGCTGAAAATATCGTTTCTGTTGGGGAGAAGAGGAAAAAGATGGACAATGAACCGAATATGTTGGTCTCTAAGGATTCACGGAATGGATTTGATGACGAAAGTAAGCTATTGAGGACAGTCTTTGTTGGTAATTTGCCTCTGAAAGAGAAGAAGAAGGCGCTTGTTAAGGAGTTCAGCCAGTTTGGGGACATAGAGTCTGTGAGGATACGATCTGTGCCAATTCTGGATGTGAGTTTTTTGATGTTTTGAGACCTCCGAATGATTTTCTTTCACGGTTATCGGGTTTATGATGTTTATGTTATTGCTATTGTTTGGGCAGACCAAGATACCAAGAAAGGGGGCCATTTTACTTGAGAAAATCAATGATTCTGCTGACAGGTATTGGGTCTGATTTCAACTCTGGTTCATGAAAGTATTGGTTTATTTCTTTCAAATGCTGGAGATATAATGCTCTTTATGTGAAGAAACAGTTTAACTTGATTCGCATTAAATAGCTCATATGCTTTATCTGATACCCTCAAACTCCTACTTAGACCTGAGAGATGAGAGACAAGTTCATTGGTAAACAACAAATAGATAATTAAAGAATACATATGCAATACTCCTTTATGGTTGAAACACTCGGGTATACTCCCTTCTTCTTGCTTTCCAAATTTTAATATGATCAATGGCCTGCTTATATGCTAGCAATCTGTATTTAGTTGATCCATTTGTTTGTTGATGCTGTCTCTCAACTTTCAACTAGCTGCAGTGCGCGATTAGCTGATCAATTTTAAGTTGGAGTTACTTGGAAATATGCTTCTTATCACTTATTATAGTTGTTAAGCAAATGGACGGAGATGTAGTTTGAAAGTCAATCACCAAAGTATTCGTTTTGGGTTAATATTTGTGTATTATGTTTTTCTTTTGGGTTGATACTCTATCTATAATGATTTCTGTTACTTTCTTATCATTGTTACTCTTTGATGACAAATGCCATTCTGTATTGCAGTGTAAATGCTTACATTGTTTTCAGAACAGCACAATCTGCTGAGGCTTCTCTGACCCATAATATGGCTGTGGTATGTTTCTCTTCTAATGTTGCCAGTCAACATGATTTAAACATCCCTCTCTCTCTCTCTCTCTCTCTCTCTCTCTCTCTCTCACACACACACACACACACACACACACGCATGCCACTTTGAGTTAAACCTGCCATAATGTATAAGGTGAAGGTGCTATATGTGAAATTACCATGTGTGTATATGGATGCAGGTTGGAGGTAATCATATTCATGTTGACAGGGCATGTCCTCCTCGTAAGAAATTAAAAAGTGAGGATGCTCCACTTTGTGATAACAAAAGGACCCTTTTTGTAGGTAACCTCCCATTTGATGTAAAGGTAATCAGCTTCTCCATAAACCTTTTACATGCAAACTTCTCCTTATTTGTATTTTCCTATCCTTATTTATCTTGACATTTTACTTTTACTTTTGCTGCAGGATGAAGAAATTTACCAGCTTTTCTCTAGTATCAAAGATCTTCAATCCAGCATTGAAGCTGTGCGGGTTATTAGACATCCTCATATAGGTCTAGGGAAGGGTATTGCCTATGCATTGTTTAAAACAAGGGTATGATTTACTTTTTTTCTAATTTTTTCTTACTAATGTTACCAATATTGAAATTTTATGCATTTGCAATAGTAATGCAATTGTAAAGTCTTAACTTATGTGCCTATTGCTATTGAAGAATTTTTTTTCTATCTAATGATATGAAAAATCAGTTTCAATGATGTTCTTATGCTGTTGTCATATGTGAGACTCGCACTTATCTATTTCTTTTGTAGAAAGTGGCCATATTCTCTTTCTTGGTACCTTAATGTTGTGATCAGCAATTTGCTTCAACAGAGAATTGAATTTCTGCCCCTCTGTATCTTTAACAAAATGGTTACTGTTGTCTAGTGCCCTTTTGGTGTTCATACAGCATACACAGTGGGCTATCCACTAGTAAAGTTTTACCAAGTTCAAATTATTTTGACATTAATTAGTCTGACTTGAATTCTGTGTGATAATGATTACGTATCAATACTCTGTTATTTTGCAATGGGAGCAGGAAGCTGCAAATTTGGCATTGAAAAAGAGGAACTTAAAGATTCGGGATCAGCTGTTGAGGATCTCTTATGCCAGACAAGACTCTGCACCATCTAAGAGAAGGAACTCATTTGCAGCTGATTCACCAGCCAAAAGGTTGGCAGTGGAGTCAAGGTCGCCTGATCAGAACAGTGTGTCAAATAAAAAGGCATCTAATTCTTACCAAGGTTTGTATGCTAAGAAATCTGGTATCCAAAAGAAATACCATGCAAAACACAATGGATCAGTTAAGATAAAATCTAAGAACATGATGGAAGAAAAGTACATGGAAAAAAGACCAGCTGTAGCTGCAAGAAAGGCAAAAGCAAAAGCACTTAAAGGTGGTGGTGATGCAAAACAAGCAGGACAAAAGCGCAAGCTGGATGGCAGGACTCCAGAGAGTTCCTACGCTAAGAAGAAAACCAAAAAATTTGGGTAGCAACACAAAAGAAATACTTTGTATAAGCACTGAATTAGCAAGTCACTGGTCCATGACAAGTAGTGCTGATATCTTCCTTTAATTCCTGTACAAGTTTATTGATTTGCTTATTTATGGTTGGATAAAGGAGGTGTTGATGACAAGAATTTGTTGTTTAAAATCTTTGCCTGCTTCTGAAATGGATTTGCCATTTGACTTGGATGTGATTGAAAAGGAAGAATAATCAGAAAGTTGCAACAAATGGTCTAGATAATAATATGGATTGTTCGTGGTTGTGGTTTTGCCTGCCTGTTTTATGGGGCTGAGCACAAGATGTGAAGAATTTCATATCGAATTGTATCGATTTTGAACTTAAAAAATATTGATTATATAATAAAATATCGAATTGAATTGTTTCAAATAAAATATATGAGACAATTTCAGTTTTTTATATATCTCGAATTGAATTAAAACCATCCTTTTATACACACACACACACACAAATATATATATATTGAATTCAATAACTCTTAAAATTCAATGTTGATTTCCCTTTATTTTATATCATCATATAAAACAAGTAATAAGCATTGAATTTTAATAGGGCTATGTTTGATAAATAAGCATTGGAAAATTAAAATAATAAATTTATATTTGCTTACTCAAATATTGGAAATTTAGTTTATTGCTTGATTTTTATATTGTGATTCATGCGCAAACGTGTAATGATGGAATAAAAAAAAAAAAGGCAATTATTGATTATACATTAGATAGTTTGAGGAAAAGGTTAAAATTTTCATGATCTTTAATTAGAATTTTTTGTTCATAAGTGGTTTCTCTTATTTTGTTATCCTCTTTCCTTTTTTTGTTTAAGCAAATGTCCTAAGTCTAATATTACAAACAAAGTAAAGACCTTTTTGAAAAGTGTATGATTATATTGGTAGAGATTGAATGGATAATTTTACTTATGAAATTATGAAAATTCTTACTTGAGAAAATTTAGAATT
Source organism: Omphalea diandra (assembly GCA_949677035.1). Lineage (NCBI taxonomy): Eukaryota > Viridiplantae > Streptophyta > Magnoliopsida > Malpighiales > Euphorbiaceae > Omphalea > Omphalea diandra. Next base: position 632 of record CATIWR010558398.1, on the reverse strand, counting down.
ACTAGGTATGTTTATGCTTTGTCTAAAGTGCATCAAGTAAAGGTGTACTATGATTTTTATATATGTGACTTAAGTAGTCTATGCAAATATGTTAATTTATGAGATTTGAGATTGAAATTTAAGCATTTGAAGTTATTATATGTGTTAATGATATTATTTGATTCTTAAGTATAGTTTGAGATTTATTAATTCAATTCTATTATGATTATTATAAATTTGTTTCTTAGGTATAGTTTTATTTGCTTGAGAACAAGCAAGAATTCATGTTTAGGGGTATTTGATAGGTGTGTTTTCGCATTGTTTTTCTTTAATTATTGATTTAGTTTATTGTTCTCAAGTGTTTTTATAGTGTTTTATTAACTTGTAGTTACTTTTGTGTTTTGGTAACCCAGGTTGAACAACTGTAAAAAAAAAAAAAAAAATTCTGAAAATAAGCCAAATTTTGCTTTAATTTAGAAAAAGGTTATAGAACAGGTCATTTTCAAGAGATGTTGTAGACAATGCAAAATGAATTTAGGTATTTTATTCTTTGGAACTCTCTCTCTCTCTCTCTCTCTCTCTCTATCTATCTATCTATCTATATATATATATATATATATATATATATATATATATATATATATATATATATA